>LTAE01009503.1:0-18468 GCA_001647135.1 Pontederia paniculata
TAACTCGGGCTCCAGGCAGTTCTGTACCTCAGATTTTGACAACTTACGACCCGTAACCGGCAGTCACGGCCCGTAACAGTGACGAAGTGTAATCTGCCGCTTCTGTTCGATGCCGTGATGGAAGGTAACGCTCTGTGATATGACCATTCACGACCCGTAACGAGGCGTAACGGCCCGTGATGGCTGGAGTTGTAACTGCGGAGCTTCGGCATGTAGTCGTGATGCTCGTCGCGGTCGTGATAGACACCATAACGGCCCGTTACAAATGGTAACGGCCCGTAATAGGAGTTGGAATTCTGCTTTCGGCACTAACACGCTGCTGCTCCTTGATGCATCACGACCCGTAACTTGTGGTCATGGCCCGTGATGGCCTCTAGAAATGCTGCTCCTTTGCTGTTTTGAGGGAGATGGATGCTTCTTCCACCAATCCATGTGATTTCCTACAAAATTACACCAAGCAAGAGTAGATTTCGGACTTGAAAGAATATAATCAAATAAAATAGAAAATAGATGCATGCACTAATAGAATTACTTAAAATAATGTCTAATGCAAGCCCTAAAATATGTTATAAAATGCATGCATCATTTATGTTTAAGTGTAGCATTTCTACTTTTAACATTTGCATTTTCCTTTCATGGACACAGAGTATTTTTCTGGATATGGACAGACCTAGTATCTATGACAGTTTTAGCTTTAAAATTTACAATGTTTTTACATTTAACATTAGAACTAGAATGAACAATTCTAATTTCATTCATGCAAATAGAGATATAATAAGTAAAGGAACTAAGCAAATTTGGATCAAAAGAATGTGAAGCTTTTACAAAAGTAGTTCCTTGAGGCACATTATCACTAAAAGAATTAAAGCCTAATTCTTTCTTATTTAATGGGCTCTTGTGTTGGAACAGCATTACATCACGCATTTTTTCACAATAAGAAAACGTTTCAAATTTACTTTTAACATTAAGCAATTCTAATTTCAAAGAGTTAATAGTATCAACATGCTTTTCTAAATTATTATTCTTTGCCAACACCTTAGCATTAAAGTCAAAATTTTATTTTTCAAAATCAGCATTTTTTTTTAGTTTGTCATTTTCTTGAACAATATTATCATTTTTCTTTTTCAGTGTATAGTATTTTCTAATCATAATGTTGAACTATTTATGCATATCAAACATGATATCCTCCTCACAGTCATATTCATCATTATCACTATCACTATCATTTGAGTGAAGAGAGGATACCTCATCATTTGCCATGAGGTATAGAAATGCTTCTTCCTCTTTTTCTGAAGATGCTTCTTCAGCTTCACTATCTTAATCACTTGTGTCATTCCAAGTGACCTTGAGTGTCTTCTTCTTCTTATGATCCGAAGAGCCTTTCTCCTTGTTCTTCTTATCCAAGGTTGGACACTCACTCTTATAATGTTAAGATATGTCGCATTCATAGCATTTTATCTTTGACTTGTCAGTTGATTCCTTCTTTGTTGAGTCTCTCTTCTCCTTGGAGATCTTCATGAATCTACTTAGTCTTTTCGCATAGAGTGCCAGCTTCTCCTCATTAAACTCTTCATCACTTTCATCAGATCCTTCATGCTCATCTTCACTCTCAATCTTCTTAGATTTTAAAGCTAAGCCCTTCTTTCTTAAGCTTGCTTCTTCTTTCTCTTCTTCAAGTGACATTTCATAGGTCAGTAGAGATCCTATGAGATCGTCGAAGTCAATCTTGTTCAGATCATGTTTGTCCCTCGGTCACAGTCCTCTTCATGTGCCATTTAGGTGTGAGAGACCTAAGAAACTTCTCCACATTTTGAGCATTAGATCTTGGGTAACCCAAAGCGGCCAACTCATTCGCAACATCATTAAAGAGTACTAACATGCTATTTACATATTCATCATGTTTCATTTTAAAAGAATTGTTTTGGTGAATTAAATATTTAGTTTTGATTCTTTTCACCTTTTCTGTCCCTTCATGAATAATTACAAGTTTCTTCCATATTTCATTTGCACTAGTGCAAGAAGAGATTCTATTGAATTCGGTTTGCTCTAGTGCACAAAAAAAATATTCTTATCTTTCCAATCTAATTTAATTAGGTTCTTAGTTGTAGAATCTTACTCACTCCTAGGTATGGGAACATGAACACCATTTACTATTCTAGTGGGCAAATCAAGACCATTTTCGATGACATCCCAGATGTCAATGTCCATTGAGCATACATGAGCTTGCAATCTAATCTTCCAATAAGAGAAATTAAATGCATTAAATAAGAGAGGTCTAGAGGTGGACTGTCCTTCACCTAAGGTAACATTATTTGATGTAATTTTTGCTCTAGATTGTTAAGTCTATATGAAATTTTGTAAATATATACAAACTTATGAGCAACCTCGCTCTGATACCAATTGTAGGGACTATATGACACCAAGAGGGGGTGAATTGGTATATTAAAAACTTTTTTATCCTAAATTGTTAATATGCGGCGGAAGCAATCACAAAATAGATGCAAATAAAATCTAAGTGCAAAGAAGAAAACAAACACAGAGTTTGTTGACGAGGTTCGATCGAAACTCTTGGTCTACGTCCCCGCTCCGATCTTCTTGAACTCGAGACCTCCGAAGATCACTAGATTTCCTTCTTCAAGGGCGAAGGCTCCCTTACAACTTTCTTTCTCCTTTCTTTTGTTTCGAGGACAAGGTGAGAACCTCTTACAATTGAACTCACTCTTGAACACTCAATTAAGTCACTTCTATTCTGAATTCTCACTAGATTGCTCAGAAGGAGGAATAATGGCTTTTCACTTAAGCTCTCAAGTTCTCTGAGGTTAACATATTCATCATGTTTCATTTTAAAAGAATTGTTTTGGTGAATTAAATATTTAGTTTTGATTCTTTTCACCTTTTCTGTCCCTTCATGAATAATTACAAGTTTCTTCCATATTTCATTTGCACTAGTGCAAGAAGAGATTCTATTGAATTCGGTTTGCTCTAGTGCACAAAAAAAATATTCTTATCTTTCCAATCTAATTTAATTAGGTTCTTAGTTGTAGAATCTTACTCACTCCTAGGTATGGGAACATGAACACCATTTACTATTCTAGTGGGCAAATCAAGACCATTTTCGATGACATCCCAGATGTCAATGTCCATTGAGCATACATGAGCTTGCAATCTAATCTTCCAATAAGAGAAATTAAATGCATTAAATAAGAGAGGTCTAGAGGTGGACTGTCCTTCACCTAAGGTAACATTATTTGATGTAATTTTTGCTCTAGATTGTTAAGTCTATATGAAATTTTGTAAATATATACAAACTTATGAGCAACCTCGCTCTGATACCAATTGTAGGGACTATATGACACCAAGAGGGGGTGAATTGGTATATTAAAAACTTTTTTATCCTAAATTGTTAATATGCGGCGGAAGCAATCACAAAATAGATGCAAATAAAATCTAAGTGCAAAGAAGAAAACAAACACAGAGTTTGTTGACGAGGTTCGATCGAAACTCTTGGTCTACGTCCCCGCTCCGATCTTCTTGAACTCGAGACCTCCGAAGATCACTAGATTTCCTTCTTCAAGGGCGAAGGCTCCCTTACAACTTTCTTTCTCCTTTCTTTTGTTTCGAGGACAAGGTGAGAACCTCTTACAATTGAACTCACTCTTGAACACTCAATTAAGTCACTTCTATTCTGAATTCTCACTAGATTGCTCAGAAGGAGGAATAATGGCTTTTCACTTAAGCTCTCAAGTTCTCTGAGGTTTAATTTGCCAAAGTTAGTTCTGAAGACTCTTGGGACTTAGTTTTATACCCTTACACAAACGTCTAATCTCTTTATCTCTCTCTCTCACACAGAAACTAGCTATTAATGCAAGTACAGTACTCTTCACCTACTCCTCGGTCGATAATTTTTGCTTCATCGGTCGACAGCTACTCTGGTGATTTCATCGGTTAATCTGTCGTTTAGTGCTTCGGTCGTACACTGTCACCTTCGGACGTTCGCAATCACGGGCTTCAGCCTTAGTTCTTTTTTTTAGCTTCCATAGGTTGTCCACTACTTCCAACTGAGCACATTGGGCGACCTTTGCTTCATTTGAGTTTCTTCGTCAAGCTCCTTCGGTCGTCCACTGATTGTACACTAATCCTTTGGTCGACCTATCTTGACTTGAACTCTTTTCTTCAACTATTCTTCGGTTGTCCACTTGATATCACTCAAGAACTTCGAACGAACTCTGTTTGGCTCCTGCCTTCGGTTGACTTCTTCAAGTTTGCTCTAATTGTCCACTGATTTTACTCAGATACTTCGGACGACCTAACTTTCTTTTGTCAATTTCCTTTCAAGCATACCTAAGTCGTCCACCGATTACACACTAGTCCATCGGGCGATCACTGCTCTTTCTTCTGACTTACTTTGGTCGCCCGTTAATTCTTCGTTGAATACCTCGGGCGTCCTATCTTTATCTTCCATATTCTTTGGTCGTCCCTTCATTCCACACTGAGTACTCTGAATGACCTCTCCTTTTCTTCAAACATACTTTGGCCGTCCACTAATTCTATTCAGCTACCTCAGACGACGTCTATTTTCTTCCTCTGAACATCTTTGGTCGTCCATTGCTTTTACACTGAAAGATTCAGACTACCTCTCTTGTTCTTCTGAACTCACCGGTCATCCACTGATTCTTCACTGAATTCTTTGGACGGCCTCTCTTGACTTCAGTTCAACTTGTGCACTTCTTTGGTTGCCCACTGGTTCCACACTCAATGCTTCAAACGACCCTTCCTTTTCAATTGATGTCCTTCGGTCATCCATTGATTCTTCACTGAATTCTTTGGACGACCTTTCCTGACTTCACAACTCTTCTACTTTTCTTCTAAATACTTTGGTCGTCCACTACTTCTACTCTGAAAATCTCGGACGACCGCTCTTGCTTTGATACTTTACTTCAGACTCCTCCGGTCGTCCACTGGTTACATACTGATCACTTTGGACGACCTTTACTCATCTGGAGTACTTCGGTCATCCACTATTTCTACTCTGAAATCTTCGGACGATCTTTCTGCCTTCACTTCAAAACTGCTTTTCTTAACCTCTTCATTGGGCGTCCACTCAACCTTGGAGCGCTCGATCCTTCATCCTCTATACTTGACTTTCAACCTTCGGTCGCTCACATCTTTTCGCTCGTACACACTAGGCGACCTTTCCTGCTCAAGTGTATCTTCGGTCATCCTATCTGTATTCTCGGTCGACCACTCAGTACTTAGCTTAATATCTTCAGTCTCTCCTCCTTACTTCGATCGACCTCTTCAAATCCTTCGGGCTACCGTTTCATACTTAGGATTTTCTTCCTTTCTTCTATGTACATAGGTCGTTTGTTTCTCATCTTTGGTCGATTTATTACTAACTGAAATAAAAATTATATCTTCTTCACATCAAATCAAATATCATTAATACAAACTAAGCTTCCTCATTAATTTGTGATCATCAAAATAATTTCGGGATTTTAGATTCAACACAAAATGCAGGATAAGTTACCCTCGTGAGTTGTGTGGCTCCCTTAACCTTGGAGTTCTTTTGTTTAACATTTTCCTGCCAGTGACATAACCTCAATTGCGGACCCACGTATGGGGGTGAAGGGTGTTGGGGGGCGGGGGCGGGGATTAACCAACAAAATAATATAATTATCTAATTAATTTATTAATTTTTACTAACATCTTGGGATCTAAGATCTAAACTTTAGACCCTCTTAAAATATTTTACTTCTATATATATTAGTCTCTTCTAACTTTTATTTTTAGGTCCGTGCATAGTAAATTTATGAATAAACGAAAATTACTAATAATTTTAGATAAAAAAATGAGTTAGTGTAATTCTTTCGTCTTGACTTTCAAACTTGTAATTTGGATTCAATTTCAAATTTTCTGAAAGCTTATGTAATCTTCAATAGGATAACAATGTATTGACAAATAATCTTTCCCAGGCGCAGGTCGATTAACTGAGACTCTAATAATCTAAAATTTCATTTGTAACATCATATTTATACATGATTAATGTCGTTCATTATTAATAGAAAATTTGCAATATATAGTCAACTTGAAATAGTCGTGGTGGCATATTCCTAATTGCCTGTGGATAGAAATCATCAAAGAGGGTTGCATAGACGACCTACAAAAAAAATATGCATTATTGACTAAATCAAGTAGATACATGTTCACAGATGAAGCCTCGCGTCGAAGGTGATTCCGGTGAAATCCATTTAATCA
Source organism: Pontederia paniculata (assembly GCA_001647135.1). NCBI lineage: Eukaryota > Viridiplantae > Streptophyta > Magnoliopsida > Commelinales > Pontederiaceae > Pontederia > Pontederia paniculata. The sequence continues at coordinate 6,256 of LTAE01009503.1, forward strand.
GCGTTGTCAATTGTTAATTTATTAGTCTTCGTCGACGTCGCAATCAACAACACGTAGGAAGAGTGTGGATTGCTATAAAATATAACCTTATTTTTAACACAAATTAGATCATCTAAGCTACTTTTCGAAGTAATTACTGCATTATTTTTCGGGTGCAATAACCATTGGGAGACGCGGAGGATTGAGACCTTTTTTTTCTTTTATAACAATTATTTCGATATGGAGACGGATTGCGATAAAAATTAATATTAACGTGTAACACTCTAGAACGATTTAGCATTAAACCTTCCCTTTTTAGACGCGTAAGGAAAAAAAAAGTTACCCATATAAAAATCTAGATTTTGAAGAAAATTTAGTGGTTTTGCAACTCAGTTGAGTCATACTTAATTAAAATTATATAATTACGTTAACTTATTATAAGAAAATCATAAACATTTTATTAAGTTTGTATTATGTTTATGTTGTTCTGTACTTTCAATTGTTGATGAACAATTCAAATCAAATTTTGTTTATATTTATAATTAAGATTTCGAAGTTTGATTATATCATTTAATTATCTGGTGATCTATTGGAATGATAGTGACTCAAATCTTACCAATATAAAAGTAACTAATATTACACCTCTATTTTTATAAAAAAAGTTACACATATAAAAATCTAGATTTTGAAGAAAATTTAGTGGTTTTACAACTCAGTTGAGTCATACTTAATTAAAATTATATGATTACGTTAACTTATTATAAGNTACTTAATTAAAATTATATAATTACGTTAACTTATTATAAGAAAATCATAAACATTTTATTAAGTTTGTATTATGTTTATGTTGTTCTGTACTTTCATGTTGATGAACAATTTAAATCAATTTTGTTTATATTTATAATTAAGATTTCAAAGTTTGATTATATGATTTAATTATCTTATTGGAATGATAGTGACTCAAATCTTACCAATATAAAAGTAACTAATATTACACCTCTATTTTTATCTCTTATATATTATATTAATTACAGATGAATAGTAGTAGAGTAAGATATATTTGACTTTTAAAGAATATCTTTTAAGACATATCATAATCCACATTAACAATATAACAATTATCATATGTCTTAAAAGATATTCATTATGTAACTATTCGGAAATCTTATAAGTTTTATTTATGTTTAGAAAAACAATATACAACAAAACTTTATTGTTTTCACATTTAAAAATCACGGCGCAACTTCACCCACATTTTATCTTTCTTGGTTTTTTTTTCTCTAGCGATCCCTAAACTTTAAAATTAATTGTGTACCTCTTCTAAACTTTTTAATATTTCTACTTCACCCCAAACCATTAATAATCTTAAGTTTTCTTATATGTTTAATATTTATTAAATTATTTTTAGATCTTAAATACAAAATATAGAATAAAAAATAAATCGCTGAATAGGGGCTGGGGATGCCCTTGTGTTTTCCCAATATTTTTATATTTTTCTGTGATTTATTATTTTAAGATAAAAAACAATCTAATAAATGTGGAAAATAAAAGCTAATCGTCATTATTAGCCATTTGGGTGGGCGAAGAGGAGGTGAGGGAGGTGAAAAAACTCTGGACGATTCAGGACGTAGTCTTTTCTCTTTTGTTTCAGCAAACCGCATGCATCTCTACTGCAGTAAACTATTCTTTTGTATATATATATATATATATATATATATGCAGTAATACGTGCACGAAAGGGTGCCCTCATATCCTACTGCACTAAACTGTTTTTTTTAACTCCCAGTGGAGTCATCTGAAAGATCATGGCGCAGTTCATACCAATGTTCCTAGCATTCGTGCTCTTACTTTCTGCTGCTGCACTTCCGGGCGTTTCTGGGTTCCATGGTGCCTTCAATTCATTCAGAACCAACGGTCCCAAATTTTCTGGTCGCGGAGAGCCGGACTTTCCTTATAACGACGTGCAATTGGCTAACAGCCCACGATACAGCAGCAGCTCCGCCGCTGGCCTCCAGTCTGAGCTGCGCTTTAGCAAGGATGGAACATACGTGGTGGAGCTCGCCACAGGAACCCCTGCATCCAACGTCTCACTTATCATCAACACCGTGGCGAGCTTCGTCTGGACCGACTGCCAGCCCTGCACCCGGTGCTTCCAGCAGAGCCCAACTGCTTCGGCTTACTACTCAAACCAGTCCTCAACCTTCCACACCCTGCCCTGCAACAGCCCGCAGTGCCAAGTAATACGCGAGGCTGCCACATGCACTCCACAGTGCCAATACAATAACTCATTGATCCAAGGCATTCTCGCCAACGACACCTTTGGATTCGACGGCAGCAGCACCGATCCGTTCACAGTGTCTTTCGGGTGCAACAAGGTGGACCTGATCAATCTCACGGACTCTTCTGGCTCTGCAGGTCTCGGACGCGGGCCCTTGTCTCTGGTTTCTCAACTGTCCGTCTCAAAATTCTCTTATTGTTTCACTGACCCGTTGAACCCGTCTCTTTCTAGTTTCATGTTCTTTGGTTCCTACGCAGACTTAGACAGCAGCGTAACACTCAGCACAACCTCGTTTGTTCAAGATTTCAGTTTGTATTATCTCAATCTAACTGGCATATCTGTCGGTGCAACCCTCTTGTCCATCCCTCTTACAACCTTCCAATATGTGGCCAATTCTAGCGGAACAATAATAAGCACAGCAAACCCATATACTTATTTACCGCAGCAAGCTTATGCCACACTTCGGAAGGAACTCATTTCTCAGACTGGCCTCTCCGTGTACAACAACTCCATGGAAGACATCGGGCTCAACCTGTGCTTCTACTGGCCATCTGATACGTCTAATTTGGATTTGCCAACTATGACGTTCCACTTTGCAGGCGCAAATATGACACTACCCGTTCACAATTTCTTGCCGAACAATGGTACCGCAGGTTGCCTGACGATGATGCCAACCAGCAGCAACTTCTTTGTCTTGGGCAGTTTACAGCAGCAGAACTTTCAGTTCATATATGATCTGTACGGTGAAACGCTGTCCTTCAGGACCTTTCTGTGCGATCAGCTTCCATCTCGCAAAAGAAATTAATACGGCGTGATTTATAAAAGTCCGGTGAGGGGAAACAAAGGTCTTCCACGTTCTTCTTCCTTTGGTCTGTAGTCCTTTTGTCATCGTATATATAGTGTGAGTACCTGGATTATGTAGTGTGTTTACCTGGATTATGTAGTGTGTTTAAGACTTGATTGATGCAAATTAATGGAAAATATGGTTACTTGTTTGGGTGCTAATGGAGTATTATTATTGGGATCATCTAATAATTTATAATTTAAATGATGATATCGTACACTAACTAGCATGCCTTAATTGTTGGTTAGCAATTGTTTTTTTTTTGGTATTCTTTCGGACTATAATTTGTGCATGCAAGATATAAAACTACATGTAAATAAAATAGATGAAAAGTAAGCTGTTATACACTCCCGTGGATATGGTACGTGCATCATTTTTTACCACACATCAGGATCAAATTTGTTATAAGATGAACTTGTACATGACCTTTGGATTGATTTCATCGCTTTAAACGATAGAAAAGAAGGGAAATAGTTGTCCTTGAATCAATCAGTGAATTGAATAAATCTGATGATATCAATCAAACTATCCTATGGCAATGTCACAATCAAATTAATTTTGTCTAACTTAAAAAATTATTTGTCGCTCACTTTCAAATTTATATGGCATCGGTGTAGTTTGGACTTTTGAGGTGGGCTATAACTTCATTTTAGTCTCAAGTTAAATATCATTATATCTGCATCTTTTCCTTAAAAAAATATTTAATTGAGTTTATTACAAAAAAAAAGTTTCTCATTTAATTTTAAAAATGGATACGGAAAATATTTGTATCTTAATATATTGAAAAACCTATGTTTTTTATTTTCTGATCCAATTTCAAGGGTAGTGACAAATTTCAAATATATTCAACAAAAAACAGTTCCTATTTAGTTTTCGGAAAAAATGGAAACAGGTAATATCTTTTAATAAGATAAATAAAAAAATATTTTTAGTTTCTATTTCCAATTGAAAAGGTAGTGACAAAGTTTTTATTACATTTCATATTTAAGGATTTTTCTCATAGCACATTAATTGTTAAAAAGAGCCTACGACAATGGGTATATGCGGTGTAATATTTTCATGCAAGGTAGACATTACATTAAAAATATTATTTCATAATATGAATCCTTGCAAGGTGTAAAATCGTTTCTTTGCACGCCGGACTCCTCAATCACAATAAAGTTTGATTAATTAAGTGGCTCTACTTTAAATTTACTACTCTTAAAAAAGTGTTTGGCACTCCTAAAAAGTGACGGATCAAATAGCTTGTGTTTAGAGGTTGATCTTAATTAATGTGTCTGGTAAACTAAATAATATATAAATATAAAAGCATGCTTCATTATTTTTTGTAATTATGTTAAAGAGTCCTATTTTTTTCACTATTGTATCTATCTTTTTCTATTTTTTCCAAAAAAAATCATAAGGTACTAATAAATTAGTTATAAATAAACGAAATAATTCATTTATGAATGTTAAACATGATTTTTAACATAATGTTATATTTTTTGTAATAACATATAGGCTTTTTATTTCAATATATATATATATATAATAAAATCAAATTAATTCATTAAATTTTAATATTTCTTTATTATAATTTTCTAATTATATTTGTTTTCAGTTTTCTCATAGCAATTGTCATGACTTCGTGATATTTAATATTCCATAAAATATTTTTTCAATTTTAAAGTCATGCATATTTATTAAAAAAACTCAATCAATAGACATACATATATTTCTAATTTTTAGATAATTATTAAATAATTTATACTTTTCCCTGTTTTTTTTTGTTTTCTCATCCATTTCATCTCATTAACTTTTAGGTTTATGTTCTACTCTAGGAAAAGATCGTCCCAACTCCATTTGTACATATAGGGCAAATGGCCTCGGTACCACTTTTTTTATTAGAACCTTTTTTTCAATTTGTCTCATGCTTTCTCACAACTATTCGAGGTATTCATATTGAATAAATATTCTAAAATGGTCAGTTGAAATATAAACATTACATGCAGCAAATCCCTTACCCACTATCTCAATTAATATCACAAATGATACATTCTCTCTCCCCAAGGGAAAATGATTTTTTAAAGAAAAGCTAATCATTAGGTTCTTATTCATTTATAAATTTTCAGTTTCTTATTTTAAATAAATGATTCTTACTCTTTATAAAAAAAAATTTAGTTTAAAGTATTTGTACACACACACAAACTATATATATATATATATATATATATATATGTATAAATTAATCTTCTTTCAAAAAACAGAAATAGTGACTCATTTTTATTAAAAATACTAGTAATTTTTGTGCACTACACCCAACTCTGAAGTGCACAACACTTTTCTTTTTCTCTATATATATGCAATTGAGATCTATAAGAAATATTTCTTTTTTTTTTTCTCTTTTGAATTTTTTTCTCATTCTGTTTTTGACTATTTTTACTCTTTAGCTCAAATTAATGACTTTAGGAATTAAATTCAAGACTGTTATAAATTATCAACCTTAGGACACAACTCATGTAATGCCCGAATAATTTTAAGAAAAAATAAGATTAAAATAGAAAAAGAAAGATTGAGCAAGAAAAAGATAAGATTAATAAATAATAAAATGAATAAATGATAAAGTATAAATAAATATTTGAGTTTTATTTGAATTACTATCCTAAAACCTCCTAACTAAGCCAAGGGAGACCTAATCACATGCAAACTCATCCCTATAGAATTTTATTTTTAACTTACTCCTAAAAATTATTATTTGTTTCAAACTCTATATTGAGATTTCCCCTATTTAAAGAACTTAAATGCTCTCATCCTCTCCATTTTTTTTCTCTCACAATCTCTCTTTCTCTCTTATCTTCTCTCCTCATGATGCCATAGTATCAAAAACAATAGGAGAAGTCAAGGACATAGGTGCAAGGTAAATAGTAAGATAAGAGGCCAAGGAGAAGGAAGAGAATTAATCAAAGAATAAAAAAAAGATATGGAGGACATTGGATCAACCTGTGAATTTCTTTTTCTTCCTAAATAGTTAGATAGGATAGTCTTGAGAGGTTTATTTCTACAAGAAAAAGAAAAAAATGTGACGGACTTTTGCATCGAAAATAAGTTCGTCTCAAATTACGAAGGATTTTGAGGATAAAAAAATTACCTCAAATTGGGCGAATTTTTTATTTGACTCAAATTGAGGCAGATTTTTTGCCTACCCCGAATTGAGACAGATTTCTTGTGACCTTAATTTGGGACGGATACATTCTGTCTCAATTTTTTTGGCGAATTTCTTGTACGCCCAAAATTGAAGAAGATTTTTTATCCATGAATAATTCAAAAGGACAAATTCTGCTTCGATTTGAAATGAATTTTTCGTCCATCTGCCTCAAGAGGCAAATGTTTTTCATCTCAATTGAAAAATCCGCCTCAATTTGAGGTGGATAAATTTCATAAACAATTGAGATGAAATTCTTATCCGCCTCATATTTAGGCAGATTTTTTGTCCTATCACAAAATCTTATATTAATTCCCTCCTTCATTCCATTAGCTTTTTCATTTCTTAACTTATTTCTTCTTCTTTGACTCATTACATCCTTCGTTGTCGATGGCTCCTCTTTGAGTTCACCACCTCTTTCGTTGTCATGGCTTCTTCCTTGAGCTCATCACTTCCTTCATTGTCGTCGATGATTTATCAAGTACGATCTACCATTGGCAATTTTACAAGGTGACAAATCTGCCAAGTAGTGGAGGATCTGCCAAGAGATCTATTGTATGACAGATCGTCTTAGCCAACGATCTGCCTTGGGAAGGCTGCCCAAGGTAGATCAAATCTATTTCTTTGTAGTGTATTTTATTGTTCTATTAACATACATGATGTTTTCTTAATGAATTGCACTCTTGGTATATCATTCTAACGTTGATGATTACTAGAAAATAGGCAGTTTCAGCCATGAACTGGAACCTTGATCGCATTAGCAACCAACTCGATTCTAATCAGATTCACAACACTTGATTATTTAACCTTCTAATGCTGACACTACAAGAATATGTGACATTAGCATCAAATATATCTGTCACAAATCTGTCGCTAAATTGTCGCTATAAAAATCAGCGATGATTTAGCGTCAAACGAAAGATGCCAAAATATTATCGCAAAAATTAGGTCGCTATTAGTGACAGAAGAAACTATTGCTAAATTGTCTTTGAACCGTCGCCAATCTGTCTTTAAACTGTCGTTATCTTAATTTTTTTAAAAAATGAGATTTTTGTCTTTAAATCATCGCTAAAACATCGTTATAGCGTCATCATCTCACTAAAAGTTTGTCGCTAATATGTCGCTACATTGTCTTAAAGTTGTCGCTAATTATCGAGTTAAGTTATCGCTTAACTATCGCTATTTTGTCACTAATTTGTCGCTTAGTATCGTAACATGTGAAAAATAGTATCAATATTCCATCGCTAAATTGTCGTTATCATGTGGCTATTCTATCGCTAATTAAAAAAAGCATAGAATACTATATTAATTTTTAGAAAAATTCTTATATACAACATGGTATCATCATATCAAACGTATATACTCATTCATTCACAAGACAATAAAAATGTCATATAAAAGTAATAAGTTTCAAAGTAACACAACAGAGTACTCATCACAGGAGTAAGACAACACATGTTTCAAAGTATCACAACATAAGTTTCTAATGCTATGTCAAACATAAAAGAATCTAATCATCAAACTGAGGACCTTCAACAAAAGTGACGGAACTCTCTCATCTATGACCTCCACCACAAAGTCCTTCATCCCAGCCATAGTCGTAAGGGCGGGTTCGGTGGTCGAACTACACAAAAGACCAACTACATAAGCAACACTTGTGAACTCAATCTACCTAACTAACGAAGTCGACCCTCCTTAGTAAGTCCTGCAACTTCTTTTCATACCTCATCGTCGACTTCAGGGAATGAGTCCGTATTATCCTAGTACTTCTCCACCATAAGCAAATTGTATGCCTCTGTAAATGAAAATAGTTACTTCCATACCAAATACTTAAAGATAAATATTTTGAATGAGTGTTATAAAATTATATTGCAATTTATTTTACTTGCTCCGAGATGAATTGCTTGGTCTTCTTATTGGTGTAAACTTCTTTGTACACTATTCAGATGCCAACTTTGCCGTCGCTCGCCAACTCCTACGACAATCACATTTCATATATTAAATAATTTACTCGAATTGTTTATCGATAAAATTCAATATTCATATAATTTGAAAAAATACCATTTTTTATTTATGCTCTATGAACCCAATAGACTTTTCGTAATGGCGTGCCGCATCCAGCTTACACAATCTATTATTTTTTCGGTTGTTGACTTCTCTTGATATTCGGTTGATGCCCTACATTGAAAGCAATAAGTGTTGACAAAAATTTAAATCTAATCCAACTATTAAATATGAACTTACCATATGTGGCAAAGAGAAGATCAGACTTCTTTGGAAATATGCGATGCGGGTATGTTCTTTGCTTCCAGAATGTTACCGTCGATCACAAGCCTTGCATCTCGGTGATAGTTGAATAATATTCCTCTGAGAAGAGTAGAAGCTATAGTATTGAAGACCTTCCTGATCATACCATCAGGAAGGCCTTCCTCCCATTTATACTTGGCTTGAAAAGACAATTGTTATTATTTTGTAAAATAATTTCAAGTAGTTGGACTTAAAATAATTTTACCTTAAACACATTGTACATGTCATCCCGATAAGGCAACGTAATGTCCTTCCACTTAGCACAACCTACCGGAAGACTCAAAAGAACAAAGTCGTTGATTTCTTGATGAATACATTCCAGGATGAAAGCATACCTAAATTGATTAATTCATTTAACATTATATTCATACATTAAGAAAATATATATTTTTTTTAATAAATCATATATTATCGACTCATGGATCGTTCTTGTCATTCATCGTAACTCCTGTAACAGGTATAATATTGTACGAGTTTCGCTGGGATGATGAAGACTCAATATGAATATTGTATGAAATAAAACATTAGCAATAGTAAATGTAAAAAAAATAAATATAAAGGTAACATGATTAAATATGAATAATAAATAGTAAAAATTTTACCTGCCTAAGAGTCAAGACCGATGACGGGCTCATCCTCGACCCTTGGTGGAGTGCTACGACTCGTGACGCTCCCATGATCACGAGGAGGCATAGCCTATAATAACATATAAAAAAATATGCATAACATTTCAAAACATATATAACATAATTAAAAATGCATTTGTTAAAAAAAATAACTTATTAAGAGCTTGAAAGTGACTCATATATTTCTTCATCAGTCTCATAATCAGTAGTCTCGTTATCGTTTATAAATTGTTCATCTTCAACTTCGAGAGGACGACGTATTTTATTAATATTCACTTCTTCCATAGGACCATTTCTATCAAATAATATTGTTATTTCATCGTCGTGGGCTATATTTATTACTCTCATGGTTTGATCAGTTTGATATATAATAATCGACATATGGCATTCAATCAACTAAAGTACCTTCAACGTTCATATTTTCTTCAAAGAACAACTTGTTCTTTACTTTGCACGTTGTCCACCATCCATCAGCACTCCTTTTAGCTGAAGGATATTTCACATAATAAACTTGTTGTGTTTGCTCAGCTAGAGTAAATGATTCATTTTAATTAAATCTTGATCTACTCTTCACATCTACCAATCCATAAGCGTCTTCAACCTTAACACCATTTTGTGGATCAAATCAACGACAACGCAATATGAAAACATTCATGTCCCCAAGATATAATAATTCAATAATTGCTCCATGACATCATAATAATCCAACTCATTTTCGTCGTACAAACAACCTCGAACACAAATGTCACTATTCATGGTAGATTCATTTCTTCCATATTCTTTGGTGTGAAATCTATAACCATTGACGATGATACTGTTTTAAGTTGACACTTTTTTCTTTGGTCCATAACTCAAATTTTTAATGTCTCTATTTGTCACTTTGTCGTCAAGCACTTGCTTCTTAAGATAACATGAAAATTGTTCATCTCGGATTTGTAAAAATTGATCATCTGTCATATTATAATTCAATTGTCTTTGGAAATCTTCAAATTCCCTATACAAACAAAAATGAAATGTATGAATTGTGATGTTTATAACCTAATATAAAATAATATTCAGTAAGTAATATTACTTTAGATAAGACTCCATTTTCAAAGTATTGATGATGATATAGCTTCTCGCAATTAATAAATCATCATCGTTTAACATAAATTTATGCATTTTTCCAATCGGACGTGCTGAAAACTTAAAAACGGATAAGCCCTCCTTATTGGTCTCCTCTCCACCATCGTCATTTCATGGGACTTGGGTTCGCCTTGTTTGAATTTCAGGTTCAAAGTATAACAATGTGAAAATTAGAAACTTCTTCATAAAAGTAAGCTTCACATATAGATTCTTCAATTTTTATCTTATTTTTTGTCTTTCTCTTTAGGTACAACACCTCTCAAATGAATACATCCATCGAAATTGTACAGGCCCTGCTACCTTTGCCTCATAAGCGAGATGGATGATCAAATGCTCCATGATGTCAAAAAATGATTGTGGAAATATATTTTCAGCTTTGCATAAGATAATTATAATTGATGATTTCAAACGCATCATATCATCTTTTCGTATGCTGGAGGCGCACAATTCTTTAAATAATATGTTGAATTCAATGAGTGTCCCCCATATAGGTTAGGCAAAAATTCTTGAAAGTTGATTGGAATTAATTTTTACATAAATATGTGACAATCATGCATCTTCATCCTGAATATTTTACCCTCTTCAATATTGACACAACGAGATATGTTAGATGTTTATCCGTCTGGAAACCTCAATTATTTTATTCACTCAAAAATGAGCTTATTTTGTTCACTACTTAATGTATAAGTAGCTTTTGACTTTATGCACTTCCCGTTTTGATGAACCAATTCGAGTTCTGGACGTTTGCATATGAGCTTCAAATCCTTTCTAGAGTTTATATTATCTTTGATTTTTCCTTTGATTCCCATCACAATGTTGAATATGTTATCAAAAATATTCTTTTCCACATGCATAACATCTAGATTATGATGCACTAGATTTGAGGACCAATATGACAAATTGCAAAAAAATACTTCTCTTTTCCCAATTATGATCAATGTCATATCGAGGTGATCGAATTGTGGATGCCTTCAGCCTAAAAGTCATAGGATCAATCGCATTAACTTGCGATAATGCTTTAAGACTGCTCATTCTGATTAATGGTAATTTTTTTCCACAGTTGTCTTGTGAAAAGAATTTCTATCACACCACATCGGGTGATCGGTCGACAAAAACATTCGATGGCAATCAAACCAACACATTTTCCTATCGTGTTTCAAGTAAAATGATTGTGTGTTTTTCCCACAAAATGGACATGCAAGTTTTCCTTTAGTGCTTCATCCACTTAATATTCCATATGCAGGAAAGTCATTAATCGTCCATAACAGTGTCGCTTTCATAACAAAATTTTGCTTCTTTGAACTATCATATGTCAAAACTTCATCCTCCCATAACATATTCAATTTATCAACAAGAAGACTGAGATACACATCTATACTCTTGCTCGGTGACTTTGGATCAGGAATCATGCAAGTCAAAAATATGTGTTCCCTATGCATGCACATACTTGGTGGAAGGTTATAAGGAGTAACAAATATAGACAAATATGAATATGATGTTGTTGAACCCACAAATGGATTGAAATCATCAGTGCAAAGATCTAATTGTACATTGCGAATCTCTACAGCAAAATTAGAATGACCATTGTCAAAATATTTCCATGCTTCTGCATCAGAAGGGTGTATCATAACTGAGGGATCACTTCACACCCCCTCTCTGCATGCAATCGAATAAATTGTGCAGTATTCTTGGATAAAAATAAGTGTTGCAATCTTGGGATGATTAGAAAATATATGAATATTGCAACAGGAATATCCCTCTGATTAGTATTAAAATTTGACTTTGGTTTGAATCTTGGCTCATCACATGCATAACAACTTTCTAATTCGCTATGCTTCTTGTAATACAACATGCAATGGTTGCGACAAGCATC
>LTAE01009504.1:0-18466 GCA_001647135.1 Pontederia paniculata
CTCGTGACGGTTGCTTTTATACCTTCATCACGGCCCGTAATGATCAGTCACGGCCCGTGATGATTACTGAAAAGTGATTTGCTAGTTCCAAATGCGCTGATTTTGAGAGTTGATTCTAAATTAGCCTTTTTAGCTGATTTCCTGCAAAATAATCACCAACAAGAGTAGAATCACGACTCGGAAGAATATGAACGAATAAAGACTAAAATAGATGCATGCGATGCCAAAATGACTCAAAATCATGCCTAATGCAGGCCCTAAAATATGTTGTAAAATGCATGCATCAATAGATCGTTCGTTCTTTAACTTCAGTCGACCTCGACCTATCATTCTCTGAACATGAATATCTTGTCTTTCAGAAATCAGCTCAACAAGTTTATCAGTCCAACAAAGTTCCCTCACAAATTTGTGATCATCAAAATAATCTCGGGATCCTAGATTCAACATAAAGAAGAGAGGAAGGAGATTTGAAGTTGTATTAAAGAGGAAGAAGGGGAACGAGAGAGAGAGAGAGAAGCTAGGGCATGGAGAAGTAGGGGACTTTGCTGTTGTGATTGGAAGAAGTAAAGGAGGCTTTCTACTAAAATTGAAAAAAAAGAAGGAAGAAGAAGTGCAAACTTGTGCAAGAGGTATGTAAAGGGAATCTTCTCTTTCCATTTGTGTTTTGATGTTCTATTGTGATCAATTGTTTAAAGGAAAGAGGAAGAATGTAGGAAGAACTTGGAATGCATGTTTAGTCATTGGATTAGGAGAAAAAATAAATTGCAAACTAATTGTTTTATGAATTGTGTGTGTGAATTGTGTTGGTTGTTGTTATGTCTTAAATGCATGCTATACTAGATTTCTTATAGGTACTTAGCATGAATGACTTAGAATGGGGATATGTGAATCTAAAGACTTAGAACATTTGAGATATGAATATATAAGAATGAAATGAAAAAATAATTAGGAGGAACATGAGTATCAGCGCTCACTACAGGAGGACCATAGTGAGGCTTCCTAGGCCTTGGCGAGGTCTTGCAGCCCTTGGCGAGGCTCCCTAGGCCATTGAGAGGGATTTAGGTCGTAGCGACCCATGGTGACCGTAGCACATTGTTAATTAAATGAATTCTAAGCAAAAGGATAGAGTCTCACTACGATTTACACAATGACTTCCCACAGTTCAATCGAAGTAATCAGCCTGACTGTAGTGCACTCAGGAATCGACTATAGTGGTTGTAAATCAATCGTAGTGGACATAAATGGACCGTAGCCAACCTTATGTATAACGACATATTTTCTTTCCTTAATGCTAAGTATGAATATGGTGTTTTAAAATTTTTGTTGTAATATAGAAGACCTTGTTTGATGTATTGTAAATATCTAGACACGTTATGCGTGCACCGTAAATAAGGTTTAAAAGATGAAACATGTTATTCTTGTAATTCTTAATGATGTATTGTAATTAAATGATGATTGAGATAATCTAGTGCACATTTAAGGTACAGGAGGGAGTAAACAATTGATACTCGGCTAACATGGGTGGCCACTTTCTTGGAATTAAATTCCTAAAAGCCGAAAGGGGTTGAAGGGGGTGCAAGGCGCATCCCTAGCCTGATAAGCCGAATTAAGTCGATGTGCATGACGACTCTCAATAAAACATGATAATAAAATAACATGTGACTATGGTGACGGTTGGAGACGGCTTATGAGAAGTTAGATGGTTAACTTCTATAATATTACATGATAAGAACATTAAAGATGAATGACATGAACAATAAAGTTAAGCCAAAAGGCCAATGCATTAAAGTCAATGCCAAGTATGATGTTCATGTTTAAAGAAGCATTATACCGATAAGAGGGCATTTTATACATAATTCAATTAAAGTAAAGTAAGATGACTAAAGATGCATTATATTGATAATATAAAAACAAGACAAGAAATTAAGCAAAATGAAAGATAGGCATAAAGTTAAGTCTATGGGCATAATCGGCTAAGAAGCTAACTAAAGAAAAAGATGAATGATCATATGTCGATCATAAGTTGGGCTAAAACCCTATGATATGCTCTATGTTTACTTTGATGTGTGGCATCTAGGTCTTTTCATATATGAGTGATATGATTCACTTATTCTTCGACTTTTACATACTCTAACAGGATGAAAGTCTGCTGCTTCTGGATCCTGCAGGTGAGAAGTGAAAATGGTTTTTAATGAGGGTGGTGCTGATCATGACGGCTAAAGCACATGGTTATGTATGGACGAAGTCTTAGAGTCTAGTCATGTTGTCTTTTCTTTTCTATCTTGTTGTAAAAACTATGTATTGCCTTCATGCAAGCTTATTAGGTTTCCTTGAAGTCAAATGACCTTTATGGACAAGTTTATGTATCTTTAAAATTAATATCTGTTATTATGTCTTCTTTTAATCAACGTTAAATGTCTTCAGCTGATTCCTACAACTGTCATGATCATAGTGTCTCTTGCTGATTTTATCCCGCGTCGATCAAATTCAAGTATTATGTTTCTATTCTTTCATGTTTTGACCATGACAATCAATGGTCAAGTCAAAGTCATTGTTTGTAGCGTTGCGGAGACCGTTTCGTGCTCGTGGCGAATGTCGATTCATAGTCGTGGCAGAGCGCGTTTTCAGGGCATTACAGAACCCTCGACCCTTAAGGTTGTTTATTTGCCTTACATAAGTGGCACAATCCACTACACCCATTTGATCATGGATACGAAAAATAAGTTATCGATATAGAAAATATTCTTGTCTTACTCAAGGAGTATTGATAAGGATTTCCAACTTGATAGTCAAAATTGGCACTATAGCCTAATTCAGGTGATTAACTCTCTCCTTTGTTCCTCATAATCATAAACACAAGGGTAACAATTACAAAAGATTCTTATATCCAATCAATTTCAAGTTAGATCACGTGTTTCATTCATTCCGTCCAAATAGGTGAAACGACCTTGGATTAAGACACTATATAATTCATTTAATTTATTTCTTTTAAATTTTCTCATTTTGAATATGCACGTGAGTTTTGCCATCTAGATCTTGACAATCTTCGAGTCTTGCTGACCCTCAAATTCAGCATGTGCTTTCCTTAGAAAATCAAGTCACCATTACAAATATATATAATCCAATCAATCACCGAAGATCTAGCGATATTAGCTCAATCTACTCGTATATTGTGAGTCTATACACATATTGGACGCATGGTATCAATTGACTCAACTAAGATCTCTCTATCGCATAGTTAAAGTTATTTTACTTTCAAATCTTGTATAACATCATCAATCATATTAGATATCACATGTCTATTTTCACAATTAATTATTTCATGTCCGCTATCAACATAAGTAAGCATATTAACCCTTTTTTTTTGCTCCTCGAAAAGCTTCGAGGAACATCTAAAAGGAACATAATAAATCTTTACAGGTCTGATGTTGATTGCATTCTGCCACATAAAATAGACCTTGATATCAACCGAGAGCTAGCACTCCTAACAGGTCCCAATATCGATCAAAATATATCACTCATAACAACGTTTATCACTTAAATATGTCAATTTAGCAGTTTGAAAAATATTATATATCATAGTTCGAAGGATTTCAAGTTTCGCGTCTATATTGTTCATCACATAGCATAATTGCAAACCTTCATAGCATATCATAAGTTAAAATCCATATAAAACTTTTGCCACAAGCATAAAGACATACATATGCTCATAGCACAATTCAAGCAAGCACATGCAATTTTTTTCAATTTTATTTTACCCCGACTCTACCCATGTCTTTACATTCGACCTAAATCCTAGGCTCTGATACCATAACTTGTCATACCCTAAACTCGACGCCCGAGATGCAACAAGGGGTGTTACAACATTTCACTAATTCAGATTCGAACTCGATAATATAACGGTCAATATAGTAGACCAACAATTCAAAAATAATTCTAACTATTAAATTTGCCAAAATTTTCGGCATGACCTTTGCTAAAAATTCATCTATGGGTCAAGTGCATATAACAAATGGGCCAATCATGAATCATGTAGCCAATATCTAACTAAAATATAACAAAAGTAAAGGCACCAGATGCCCGAGGGAGTCCAACAATGCTCCATCAAAACAACGATAATAAAAATACACTAGGATTCCAAAAGAATAGGCAAAAATCTATGTTCTGAAAGAATAGGAAAGAATAACTCTCATCCTCTCCAAATCTATCACACACATATACAGCTATTTTTTTTCCTTTTTATGTGCCCAGTGAGCATGCAAAACAATCATATCAATCTCCGAGGAGTACATCATCCGCATTACCTACAAAAATAATACAAATAGAGGGGTGAGCATAAAGAGCTCACTGAAGAATAAGATTTCACAAACTATGAAAATCGAAAAATAAATCCGAACAAAAATCACATCTCGAAATCCGACATAAGGTAATATCATACATAGAGTTTTATAAGAGAATACTTTGCAACGTGAAATATGCTATGCAATGGGCTATATAAATGTGTCATGACACTCCCTCGCTACCTACGAGTACATCATCATCATCATCATCATCATACGTGAGGATTACCCCGCCCATGCGAGCCATCGCTCGTCACTACAGGGGCCTTACTCCTCCTCGTGAGGGACACCTCACCCACGAGAGCCGTCGCTCGACACTATGAGGGCCTCACACCTCCACGAGAGGGACACCTCACCCATGTGAGCTGTCGCTCAAGGCCTCTCATCATCATAAACCGTCTCAACCTATGTGTAAGGACCACCTCACCCACACAAGTTATAGCTCGACAGTATGAGGGCCTCACCTCATCCTCCACGAAAGGGACAACTCACCCACGTGAGTCATCCCTAGTCACTATGATGGCCTCTCGTCACCATACATCATCTCAATCACTACTCATCATCACCTCATCCCAACACGAGCCACCATGCATGCTCTAACACATATGCATGATGTACCATGATATTATTATGAAAATAATTCATCTTTGCATATATCAATTTCCATACAAGATTCATTCAACATCGCATGATAACACATCCAAAAAAATATGTATCAATGAAATAGTATCGTAACATATGAATCCATGGAAATCACATAATGGAAAATCCATATCAAAACATCGAAAAATCGAACGCCACATATCATAACATCAACTCAAACAACAATCACATCATTAATTCACATAATTAATCATATGAGCTAAAGAAATGATTTACTGGACCACTAACAGTGTGGTTATATATAGGATTCTGAAATCCATTCACCTCGACTACACTCGGCCACGTCCAAGCAACTCTATGAACTAAGAACCTACTTAAATATTCTGTTAGATTCTATTAGGATTTTATACATGTGATTATACACTTAGATTATATATTCCCAAATTAGTCTCGTAACGAATCGAGCATAATATATTTATTATTAATAAATTTTAGACTTAACAATAATCATAATATTTCATTATCCTATCATCATACTTTCCTTTCTCGATCCTTTCTTTTCACAATTACAATTGTTATAGAAATCATATTTCTAATGACTTATATATACATATGTACATATCTATATAATCTCAAGTACCAATTTACATACAAGGAACTCAATGCATACTACCATAGCAAAATCATATGCAAGCATTTATATAATCAGCCACGTATCAGATTCACTAATATTTTGGAGTTAAACATTCATATACTTATAAATAACATTACTAGCTTCAATTAGGATTAAACATAATTAGATATACATCACCATATTAATATGCATGTGCTGTCGGTGATTAACTCGATTATCATCACTTAAAATTAAGATCGGACTTAACACACTTAGTACCACATCCTATAATTAACTATTAATCTCTCTAATTAGTCCCTCAACAGATTAGCAATATTTTAACCAATGTTTATCAATTAATTAACCACATCAATCTTAGCATCGAATTTAATCAACTAATACTAATTATATATTTAATTGCATTCATATATTGTTCAGAAGGTTCAACCAGTTGCTTACCTTCAAAAAGGTTATATCGCCATCGTCAATCATTGATGCATGCATTTTATAACATGTTTTAAGGCCTGCATTAGGCATGATTTTGAGTCATTTTCGCATAGCATGCATCTATTTTCATCTTTAATTGTTCATATTGTTTCAAGTCCGAAATATAGTCATGCTGGTGTTATTTTGTAGGAAATCACTTGGAGAAGCTAAGGAGAGGCTGAAATGGACCTGACATTACAAAACAAATACTCCCCAAGGAAGATTAGTGTGTCAGGGGTCATCACGGGCCGTGATGAAGGAACATGTGCTGCTTGGAAGTCCATAACAGCCATTATGTAAAGTCACGGCCACTCTAGTGAGCCACAACATTATACATCAGAGCATTACGGGCAGTGATGATCCATTACAGGCTGTAAGGGCAGAGATCACGACCGCGATGCTCATATTATGACCCTTACAGCGGCAGCCATTTCGATCATCAGATATATCACGGGTCATAACATCATATTACGAGTCATGAAGGCATATATCACGGACCGTCATCACATATCAAGGCATAGACAACAACGGCTGATTATTGAAGATTCATTATCATGGGCCATGAAGGAAATAATGGGCCGTGAGAGAAGAAAAGATCAATTTGTAAAGTGGTCGACCGATGTGAAGAACAAACATAGAAGAAATGAAGCCATGTACTAAGCGGTCGACCAAAGTTGTTTTGACGGACGACCGAAGACAAGGTTGAATAGGAAAGGTCGTCCGGTGAAGAACAGTGGGCGACCGAAGGTTCTATGTCAACAGTACAGAGGTTGAAGAACGTGCGCTCCAAGGAGAAATGGACGTCCTATGGTGAAGTTTAGCCAATGATGATATGGCTAAGGAAGGAACAGTCGTCCGAAGATGAATAGTGGACGACCGTAGAGCTGAAGATGAAGACAGTGGTCGTCCAAGGGTTTTAGAGTGAAGACAGTGGACGACACCATGGAATGATAACATCAAACTCACAAATATTCAGACCTATACCTTGCGAGTTCATATTGCTCACCGCCGGACCAAATCAGTCGGATGCTACTCGCCGAGAGTCCAGCTCCACGCTGCATCATCGGAGATGTGGGCAGCCTCTGTTGGAAAGGAACGAAGGTGAAGAATCCATCAACCCAAGATGGAAAAATCAGATTTCTGTGCACACTAGTTTACCTCGTGGGAGAAGAAGAAGAAATGAAGGCGCATCGTCGAATCAACTCGTTTCCGACACCAAAATCCGTGAAGGCGAGAGCGGCTATCACGAATGAATCCATTGCATTGAATCCAAGTGAAATCACGACACAAAAACTCGATAAAACATGATTCTAACTCACCAGGGAGAATCAGCGAAGAATGGGGGCTCGAATGCCGCCGGATTCACCTCTCGTTCGCCGGCGATATCTCCATGTCCGAGTTGTGCACATGCACCAGAATCAAAACCAGTTGGCACCATCGTGTTTGCATCGTCGAGAGGATTCAAGTTGTACCTTCTGATGACAGAATCGGTGTCGAAACTGCTGCCACTGCCGCTGCCCTGGCTCACCGTGCGTGGAGGAGATGAACAATGAGGGAGGGAGAAAGCCGGCACTGTAGCAGACGTGGGAGAGAAGAAGTGGGGTTATATATATAAACCACAGGACACGTGTCGAAATCAGATCGGCTAATCAAAACTTTTTTTTAAATGCCCTTGGTGGAATTTATGCAAGTTTGGGCCTTTACAAGTCTTGTGTCGAAGGAGTCGAAGGCGGGGCATGGCTGTTTTATGATGAACTCAAGCCACGTTGCTGACTGACGATGGAGAAAGAAGCGGGGTGCGGCATATGTTGCTTCAAGATGCGGGCCGCGTTACGAGGGATGTGCCGGAAGGCAAAGTGCGATCGGCATTGGAGAAGGCGATGAAGTGCGGCCTATTTTAAGCTTGACATGGGTCGGGTTATGTGAGCCAAGGAGCATCCGTCAAAAGCGATGTATCCTGAGTCAAAGAAGAGGGAGGAATGCAGTCCATTTTAAATTTGACGCGGCTTTGTGCTATGCTTTTAGTGCGTTGAAGATGACGCTTGTCATTTTTTGATATCGACGCGACCCAGTTGGTTTTGATGGGTTGAAATGGCATTTCATACGACAAACACTAGTTGTTTCTTTCAGTGACGCTGTCCATTTTCAGAAATCTATAAACTAGATGATGAATGACTTTCGAAATTATGCTAGAGAGGAACATGGCTCATGTTCTGATTGGACGCCGACCGTTTCTTAGACTAGAAAATCAACTCGACTCATTTGGATTTCAGTATAAACCTAACAAATGGACTTATAGACTCAAGAAACTAAAATAAAAGAACTAACTAAAGGAATGAATGTAATTTTTTGATTAAGAACAATCTCACGGAGAATAATTGATGTGATCGTGAATGCCCATCCTGATGAGACTCGTCAAGCGCGGACAAACATACAACCAACTAACTCTGACGTTTTGCATCTTGTTCAATGAGTTTTGCTTTTTCCTTGTCTTGACATTTTGAATTTTCTTGAAATTGCGTCAGAATTGGGGTCTTTTGTCGTAATTGTTTATCGAGGTTGGTGCCAATGATGTCAACCGGTGGTGGACTTGGAGAAGAACTAGAACTGATTATTGGACTTCCAAAAGGTGACCTACTTCTTCAGACTTGTCCATTGTCGATCACATACTCACTAGTCTCCTTCACATGCCACTCCATAGTCCATGTCAAGGGTTGATGAGTTCTTCCAATCTCCATCGTCTTTGGTAAGAATTTTGATGGTTAGATGGACATATGATGGTTGTTGGATTCTCCACAAGATTTGCCTTCAGAGATTCGGCCAATTGGGAAGACACCTCAACAACTTGCTTCTCCAATGCATGAATTTTGGCCTGCATTACATCAAAATTTTCTTGTATCTCAGAGGCTGCAGAGGAGGAGGGAAATCGTCATTGACTTTGTTTTGATCTTGTATCCGAGTCACTTGGGCCTCCAAGTTGGTGATCAATTGGTCTTGCAAGAAATAATTTTGCTAGATTATAGAGATAACTTGACTAAACATGTTTTCCAATTTGACCCTTGACTTTGTTGATGATTTGATGGCATCATTTATATATGTATTAAGCTACTTGGTTTTTGAGATTTTATTTTTCATATTTTGAATATATTCTTCTTGTATCGAGAATTTGTTCATCAATGTGCCTATCATTTGGGTCAACATGGCAAGAGGATTCATTGAAAGAGCTTATACTTTAGCTTGAATGGATGGACCGTTGATACTTTGTCCAGATGGATTGATGCCAACTTGAATTAGTTTTGATGTATCTTCTTTTTGATGGCTCGATGAGGGTCTAGATTCATCAAGTTATCTTTGTTCCTTCATCTTTTTTCACATACATATTGTTGTTCTCAACTTGTGGCTTCGACTGATTAGACTTTTGTTTCTTAGCCATTGAGGTTGGTATGATCAGTCACGTGCAAAAAAATAATTCTTAAAAAATTCACACAACACAAAAAGAGGGCAAAAGTTTAAACTCAAACATGGAATCGCATTGAGGAAAACACGGTTCGTGTTGGAGCCGATGCGGTTAGTGCCCTAGAAAGATGTGGTCCATGTCGTGTGCGTAGGAATTTTTTTTCGTCAAACCAAATAAACAAAAAAAATTCCAAATCAATAGATAAAGGCTTTAGAGATAAAATTCAAAATAATCCTCTAGAACAACACCAAAAATTTGATGCAAGAAATCTACTAGCAAAGACACTAGAAAGTGCACTAGTCGCTCAAGTAATAAAGTGATGAATATGAGTTGTTGATCTCACAAAGACTGATGAATTTTAGTTTCTTAAACTTTATATGTTAACTTGAAGGGAAAGAGTTTTAATTGGTGCAATTATCAAAAAATAAAATGATAAAATAAGGAAATAAAAGGATAAGAAAAGATATCGGAATTAAGACTTTATCTCCTCATGTTATATCTTGGAATAAATAATTAAATTAGATATCCAACTCTTGTGACAGAAGGATTGTTTTAGAAATATAGGACTCAGAACCACGTGGCCTAACTACCTCAATCTAATGTTAAAAATTATGTATAAATTACGTAGATTGAATCACTGAAAAATGAAGATGACATGGACTGAGTGATCGGACATGGCTTGCATCGTAGGGTAAGATCCCACCCGCTACTTTAAACACGAACATGGCATGAGAGATCATAACACTAACAACATACCTTTCAGACGCGTCCCACGTCCATAGCATTGAAACCCTAAAACATTTTTTTCCAATTTGACCCTTGACTTTGTTGATGATTTGATGGCATCATTTATATATGTATTGAGCTGCTTGATTTTTGAGATTTTATTTTCCATATTTTGATATATTCTTCTTGTATCAAGAATTTGTTCATCAACATGTCTATCATTTGGGTCAACATGGCAAGAGGATTCATTGAAAGAGCTTCTACTTCAGCTTGAATGGATGGATAAGGATTCATCTCAAGTTATCTTTGTTCCTAAACTTCACCTTTTTTCATAGACATTGTTGTTCTCAACTCAACTTGTGGCTTCGATTGATCAGAGTTTTGTTTCTTAGCCATTGAGGTTGGTATGCTCAGTCATGTGCAAAAAAATAATTCTTGAAAAATTCACACAACACAAAATAGGGTAAAGTTTAAACTCAAACATGGATCGCATTGAGGAGAACACGGTTTGTGTTGGAGCCGATGCTGTCCGTGCCCTAGAAAGATGTGGTACATGTCATGTGCGTAGGAATTTTTTTCCCGTTAAACCAAATAAACAGAAAAAAATACAAATTAATAGATAAAGGCTTTAGAGATAAAATTCAAAACAATCCTTTAAAACCACCAAAAAACTTGATGCAAGAAATCTACTAGCAAAGACGCTAGAAAGTACACTAGTCGCTCAAGTAATAAAGTGATGATTATGTTAACTTGAAGGGATAGAGTTTTAATTGGGTTGAAATTATCAAAAAAGAAAATGATAAAATAAGGAAATAAAAGGATAAGAAAAGAGATTGGAATTAGGACTTTATCTCCTCACGTTATTTTTTGGAATAAATAATTAAATTAGATTTGCAACTCTTGTCATAGAAGGATTGTGTTAAAAAATATAGGACTTAGAACCACACGACCTTACTACCTTAATCTAATGTTAACCTAGAAAGGTTCAAATCAAATCAATCCCGAGTTAAATTAAATTAAGATGCAGTAAATAAAAATAATTAAGTCTCGAACCAAGTGATTAACAACCATAGCTCATAAATTCTGAACCGGATAGATGTGAACAGACTTGCACAAAAAATCAGAAGAAAAATGGCCAAAAAAAATAGTGGAGAACAGCCTGCGCTTGCGTACAAAATGGTTCGCGTCCCAAAAATGAATACACGCGGCTCGCATCGACAGAGAGAAATTGGTCTGTATCTGATAAGGTTACATCCCATGTTCTGAGACAATTATGCACGGTTTAAACGTTCGATAAAGCAAAACGACTCGTGTCTAGTAGGAAAACGGCTCACATTCTGACGGTAGAAAGAAAATGTCAAATAAAATATTCAAGAAAATTCAAATATCAATTCACTTGCAGAGAATTTTTATCAATAGTATCTCTCGATTAAAGTTAACAAAAAGACTCAATAAGCATGAATAATCCAGCAAATAGGATGCAAGTTCACAAATTGTAGAATATAAAGTAATCAAGAAAATAACATGGTTCAATCAATTCTTCCCCTTAATACATAATTATCTTAGCCTATAAAATAAGAACGAAAAGACTAACAAAATCTTGACAGAATTTCGTCGCCTTTTGATCTTCATAATGATCCTGGACTTCTCCTCCAAAGATGGATTGACAACACTTTAAAATTATTCAGAAAAATATGAGTAGATCCATCCTTGAAAAACAAATATTGATTTCAGCCTTGAGACCCTATATACTAACTTTGATGTGAGATGACACGACCTATTTTCGAGAGCAACATGATCTATTTCTGAGTTGATGAAGTTTGAATCAAACATGATATTAACGCGGTCCGAGTTTGCTTCAGATAACGACATGTAGCAACATCCGATTGAAGATAGAGCTCGTTTTGAATTTTACACAGTATTGAATATGGGTTGTTGTGAACACTGCTTGAACACGACACGCTTTAATGAATGCACACGGTC
Organism: Pontederia paniculata; assembly: GCA_001647135.1. Classification (NCBI taxonomy): domain Eukaryota; kingdom Viridiplantae; phylum Streptophyta; class Magnoliopsida; order Commelinales; family Pontederiaceae; genus Pontederia; species Pontederia paniculata. The sequence goes on from LTAE01009504.1 coordinate 12,209, forward strand.
ATTTTGAGTTGAAATTACCTTCTACTTTATTTTCTGATATATTCTTCATTGTAAAATTGGCATTTTTTTCTTGAAAATTCACCAAAAGATACATTTGGATAATTTCTAACTCATTAATGAAATGTAAACAAAACTAAGGGAAATGATGCATGAATTTGTGTTAAATTATGAGAAAATGATATGAATGAGATGCGTACTATATTTATATTTTTGCTTACATCAATATTCCATTTATTTTGATGATAACATAATTAAGTGATTAATGTTACTGACATTTGATTGGGTGTTCATTGCTTCACAAACTTAAAATAAAAAAAATTTTTTTTTGCTCAAATCGATCAACCAGTTCAAGACAACAATCATTTAATATGATACTATGAAAGAATTTCAAGAATGGCAATAGATCGATCGACCGGTCTAACAAAGTGATCGACCAATGCTAGTGGCGACCAGTAAACAAAATGGTCGACTGATCTGTACAATAATGACTATTTTTTGTCAAAGCGACCGATCGATAGCGAAAATAGTCGACTAGTGGAATGCATAAAAGTCTCCAACAATTATATTTTCGTGTCAAATTAACATCTTGAGCTATTATTTATATTTTTTTCTTTTTTCTCCCGTTCTTGAGTGATATCATTTTGTAAATCAGACATTGAGCGAGAAATTTTTTTATTATAACTTTAAGTGTGAACTCTTTGTAATTAAGAGATGTTGTCTTGCTTCTTGAATGAAAAAAGAGATGAGTCATAAATGGTTCTTCTTCCTACTTGAAAAGAATGTTATAGTGAAACTTCGAAGTTTTTAAGGCGTAGACTTAAGCGGAACATCATTGACAATTATCGTTCTTGAGTTTGCTTTGTCTTTCTATTTACTTTATTTTTGACATTGCATTCTTGTAACTGCACTTGCTTTGAAAAATAGTTTTAAAAGTTCTATAACATGGATTCACCCCTTCTTAGTATTAAGTGATTCTATAGATAGGTATGGAAAAACCTCTCTTTCAACAAGTTCAAGTCTTGTATGTATGACTCTGTCATGAAGATCTTGCAAACCTTTGTATCATGGATTTGCTCTGATAAATTTCATCTCTAGTCATCTTCTTTCTGAAACTCAAGCATCATTATATGTATCTCAAAGTTTCTTCATTATACTTCATAAAAATATGCATATCATTATCAGGATTATCATGGATTTGCTCTGATAAATTTCATCTCTAGTCATCTTCTTTCTGAAACTCAAGCATCATTATATGTATCTCAAAGTTTCTTCATTATACTTCATAAAAATATGCATATCATTATCAGGATTTAAGTCATTTACAAGTCATTTCTTCTAACTGCACTTGCTTTGAAAAATAGTTTTAAAAGTTCTATAACATGGATTCACCCCCCCTTCTTAGTACTAAGTGATTCTATAGATAGGTATGGAAAAACCTCTCTTTCAACAAGTTCAAGTCTTGTATGTATGACTCTGTCATGAAGATCTTGCAAACCTTTGTTTCATGGATTTGCTCTGATAAATTTCATCTCTAGTCATCTTCTTTCTGAAACTCAAGCATCATTATATGTATCTCAAAGTTTCTTCATTATACTTCATAAAAATATGCATATCATTATCAGGATTTAAGTCATTTATCAAATAATTGGTTGGTAACTCAGCAACATTTTAATGCTGACTGCATGATTCCGTTGCTGGGTGCAAAAAAATTGGATCTGAAAAGTTTGGAGTTCTTGCTTTTCCAACAGTAAGCTAATCATTTATTTTCATTTGGTGTAAGTAATATATCAATAGACGCATACTGGATGGATTAATTAAAACTGGAAAAAATGCAGTTGGATCGAAATGCTACTTAAACTTCTAAGGTTCCAACATCCAACTCGAGACAATTTATAAGTGTATACTGTAGAAAACAGCAATCCGCATGGATTACGTATGTTACATCTTTTTAAAAAATACAACAATTTGTGGCGTGATGCCAAATGGTTGAGCTCAGCGTTCAACACTGGTAAGTATACTGTAATACATATCGATGTGAGATCAGTGGGTTCGTATCTCTTTATTTAAGCACTTTGATTTCCTCATGTGTCATCTGTTGATTTGTTAAGCCCAATATGATGTGCGTATATTCTGTGCACAAAAGTGGTAGATCCCTTCAGAAAAATAAATTTATGTAGGAGAAACATCCAAACAGATACAGTATCATACAAAGGGAGATGTTGTTTATAAGGATTTTAAGTCACTTCCATGGAGTTTCTAAAGAAACCACCCTCACAATTGCTGAATTCATGGCATGATGCATCATGGTGTGCTGCTACAGCTGACGTAGTTTGGGTCGTACTCAATATTTTGCATGATCTTTATATTCCTTGCATTTTTGTAATAATATCTCTAGTCAGCATTTGCCTTGTTGTGTTTTTATAAAAGTTTTGTTTCAGTGGATAACCAGGAAAGGTAATGTCGATTACACACTTCCACCAGCTTTAGGAAGCTTTGGTTTCCTCTACTTTTTTCTTTTTTTGCTTTATACTTTCTTTTAGAACTAACAAAGCCAGGTTGTGAAGACGACATACAAGAGGGCAATATGCATAGCACATCGAATCTTGGTAAAAGAATGACATAAAAACGAATTTTGAAGGGGTTGCTTTTAAGTAGCATGTTACTACAAAAAAAAATCATCCAAAAACATCCATCTCTAGTCTCATGTCAAAACTTTTAACAAATCTATGAGTAGTGGTTGGAGTCAATTTCATGTTTTGAAGCTTTTCGCTTTAGCACTTAACCACGGTTTATTAAGAAGACTTGAATATTTTGCTACATTTGGTGGAACTTTAGAAGGAAATCAATTTCGTGAAAACAAATATGCAGGTAAATGAATTATTTGTTTATATATGTAAAAAAAATAAATGTAAAATATCTAATTTTATATCAACTAGTGATCATATCAGGGGAAAAAAAGTCCCCTTTTAAAGTGGAAAATTTTCCTCTAACTTTTTAGAACATTTTTTTATCAATAGAGAAGAAATTGTTAAGTAAATTTTCCCTCACTATAAAAAAAGAAATGAATTTTCATAAAATAAAATCTCAAGTAAATAAAACTTTTTATTTTAGGAATGTGCCTATACATGAAAAAGATATAAAATGTTATGATGCTTTAAAAATATTAAACTTCAGATTTATAGATAGAAATGGCTCTCCATAAACCATAACACTATTTTCTAAGCTATGGAAACTTAAATATTACATTATTTTTAAAATAATAATATATATTATATTTGTATTATAATATTGCTGAGCAATAATAAAATAGGTTTCTTATCAATAATTAATTAATTTAATTGATAAATATGATGTTTCTTGGTATTGGAGGTCTTATTCTATTATTAAAAAAATAGAAGTGAATTATATTTTACATATGTGAAAAAAGAATTTATGAGTTACCACAAAAGTATTATGTTTATCTCAACTAATTTTATATTTTCATGAATTTTAATATGATTATGATTGTTGAGATCTAGTAAAAATATTTTACATAGAAACTTATTTAGCACGTGAACCAAACAACACCCACGTATGGAACCAATAAATCCGAAGGTGAGGGGAGAAGCGGTATTCAAATTCCGGTGCTGAAGCCACAGATGAAACCTGCTGGACGGCACCTGGTTATGCAATCTTTACTGAGCAAAATTAGTATCCCAATTCCGTTTGTATAGGAATAGATGGAACATGTGCTACATCAGTCCTTTTCTTTTGGACATGTTGGCGTAGAATGACAAGTGTCGAGCGCCCCACCCATCTCTGTGGCCTTCATCCAGGCAGGTACATCTTGGGCGACACCAAACCAAGCCAAGCCAAGCCACTGGTTTTGACCTCAGTTCTATTCTACTGCCAATGCCACTGGTTTTGACTGCAAGAACAGTGGAATTAATTAGGCAATATTTGGTACTTGAATGAACAACTAATAAGAATATTCTAATTTTATTCATGTGGACTGTTTTTATGGTGGGTTTATATTCAAATTAGAAACAAGTATTTGTTTGACATGGGAACAAAAGAAATATAAAATAATAAATATAATATATTTATTCATATACTAAATAACAATTATGTATTTGTTAAAATTACTAATTATATTAAAAGAAAATAAATAATCATCTTAATACGATGCTAATACTTTAATTAAATAAATGAAATAATTTTATATTATGATAAACAATAATGTTAAAAAATTCTAATAATAATTAATATTTATAATATTATTCGACTATCATTTATGTATAGGGTTACATCCTTATCAAAATTTACTGAGTTATAGTTGATCATATATTTATTAATATAAAATAATATAACAAACTAATTAAAAAATAGATTGAACAACATTGATATTGGCAAAAACATTATATTTTGTGAAGAATTTAATTAATATAAAAAATATGAATTATAAATAATTATGTATTTATTAAGATAAAAAAATTAATAAAAAAAGTAAAAAGAAAAAAAAGGAAGAAACGCAAGAACATAATAAAAAAATGATGGTTTTATAAAATTCGAATTGATTTTAAAAGTAGATGAAAATTTATTATTTCTAAAGTGTTTTGATGAAAAAAATAAAAAAAAATAAGATATTATTCTTACTTTGTTCTTTACCAAATATGTCCTTAGTATCCATCAATTTCGTACACATAAAATTGGTAAACAATATTTTTACACTGTCTGATTGAAGTATTATTATTTAATAAGTAAACATTATTATTCAATTATTTTATTATTTTTTTATTCACGAAGTTAATTGTTTTAAGGTGAAGAATATTAATAAAAAGAAACATAATAAAAAATGGAATAATGTTAATTTTGCTAATGATAAGAATATATCTTATTTTATAATGAATAAAGAAACAATGATTTTTAAATATATTATATTTTATTTTATGTTTGGCATTATTTTTACAAACATTATAATTATTCTATAGTGTATTCTTCAATCAAACATTCAATGAAATAATTTTTATTAATTCTTTTATCCCTTTTTGTTTTTAGAAGTTGAAAATATATACCACGCAAAACAAGGAAAGAATCAAATTCTAAACTTTGAATTCAAATTTTCAAACCTTATTCCCATAAACAATACACGTTTGTCTATATATTAAAATTCTATTAGTCATAATTTCATAGATCAAAGTAAGTTGGCTAAATGCCCACTTTCTACAGTATTAGCTCTTGTATTTCATGCCTCTATCAGAATACTTTCAATTTACGTGTACCTTTTGTGATAACAATTTACTTTCCATTGCAAGAAAATATCAGGCGCCAGATCCATATACTCTAAAATCTAAATGAGAGTAAATATCCAAAATGTAATGATTGGTTGCATGAATTTGGATTGTCACCATCTTCATCCAATATTACAATCCATAACCTTGACCACTTTGCATCACCCAAAACTTCATTCTAGGAGTACTATATAAGTTGCTCACTTTTATATCATAATTTTTTTTGGGAATTGCTATGCAGATAGATATTTCACTACTCTCTCCTTTTATTATATAAAACTATTTATACGTTACATGATTTTATTTCTAAATGTTAATCTGAACTCTTCATTAAACATAATAAATCCCATTAATTAGTCTACATGTGGAATGCTGCTTTTAACTGTAGTACACCCCACAATCCACTACCCAGCTCGCTACAAATATCTTCCCACTGGCCACCCTAAAAAAAACCACCCAAAACTTATTCCGGGTGCGACGCTGTTTTGACGCTCACCAACGCCACCACAAACACCCATCCATCGGCCGAGATCTCTCGACTCGTTGATCGCCAACCGTTGGTGCTCAAATGCTCAAACCACTCCTGTTTTGTGATATTGCTTTCCCACTCCACCCGATTTAACGCACACTTAAAAATAACAAGTAAATAATAAAACAAAGAAATTTAAAATTAGAAATGTGCCAAAAAGGTTGCCCTTTTAGGCGTATAAATACCTTTGGAGGATTCCCCCATGAAACATACGTCAAACAAGCAAAAATAAACTAGTACTGGTAGTAGTAACAGTAGGAACCGAAGCGAGGTGATATGGATACGCGAATCGCAGCGGTGGATTCCAAGGTGGCCAACGGCAGCGGATCCATCGGGCAACCACCGGCGGCGTCGTGCCAACCCATTGCCTCCGCGGCGCCGGCCCCGTCGGCGGCCGTGGGAGCTGAGGCCACGCTGGGGCGCCACATCGCCCGGCGCCTCGTCCAGATCGGCGCCCAC
>LTAE01009505.1:7393-18465 GCA_001647135.1 Pontederia paniculata
TAATAATTTTGTATACGCAAAATTGACCAATAGAAATTTTATCAAAATGTAGAATAATAACAATATTTTTTTTATTTTTCATAAAAAAAATTACCTCCATTTTTCTTAAAAAATATAAAATAAAAAAGTAAACTTGAAATATTTTTATAAGACATATGTATTTTAACTCTTTTCCTCCTTATATAATTATATTTCCACTAATCCACTAAAATTAAAAAAACTAACTTAAACTTCTATACAAATACTAACTTAAAAACTTAATTTATATATAACATTATTTTTATAAATACTTTTAACCTAATTTTTATCCTCCTCGTTCACCTACCCGCGACGTCGACTCCCGCGCACGGCCGCCTCCCTCCCTCTATCTCCGACGCTGGTGAGTCCTATGTCTCTTACTCATGTCACGACGGTGTCGTCTCTTATGTCGTTTCTGCGCGAGACGATGCAACGACGTCTTTGCACGCGTCGTCCCGCGCAGAGATGATGAGGCGTCGTCTCTACGCGCAAAGACGACGCAGCATCATCTCTGCCCGTGTCGTCTCTGCGCGCAGAGACGATCCTGCGTCGTCTCTGCGCGCAGAGATGATGCCACATCGTCTCTGCGCGCAGAGATGATGCCACATCGTCTCTGCGCGGGCACATAGACGCGCCGCGCGATGTCTCTGCGCGTAGAGTCATCGCCGACGATCTCTCTGCGCGCGGATGTCATCTCCGCACGCAAAGACCGCCCGCGCAGAGACGGCACGGACGTCGTCTCTGCGCGCAGAGACGAGGTAAATCTACATATGTATTTGGGATGGTTTAATTTTTCTTTGAAATCTATATTTTCTTACAGTTGCTTTATTTGTCTTGTGTTCTTGTTAAAACTGTGAATTTTTTTCTATCTATCGTAAATTGGTTGTTCAATAGTTCACTTATATGGCTCATAATACATTGAGAAGGGGTGTTTTATGATTGACTTTGAATTTGGTATGTAGTTATTGGATAATTTATGTCGGTATACAATTTTTTCCATGGAAAACTTTTATGTATATGTGATGTACTATTTATTCGAAGTTTGCCCAAACATTGACATTTAATTTAAAGGAAAAAAATGGAAGTATAAAGTCATTAATTTTCTTCTTAGATATCATACTTCTACAACTAACATAGGCATTTAAGAAAAAATGGAAGTATGAAGTCATCAATTTTCTTCTTATATATGTGATTTCTACAAGTCTATTTTCAAGGGAAAAACTTCATAATCTAGAGCTCAATAAAATCTGAGATGTCTTAACTTGTCTATCTCGCTTGAGATAGCATGGCGACAATGTTGTCTATGTCTCTGCATGCACAAGCAACGACAATGAGGGCGCGGACAACATGCAGAGACGGCTATTGCTGTGTGGCCATGTTTTGTGCATAGGGAAATGCATAGATGAACGCGTTCACTACATCTCTGTGACCAAAACTATGAAGTGAACGCTGAAGATGTAGAAGCATTATCTTTGAATAGGAGAAATAAAAATAATGAGTGAGTTCAAGTAGACAATATTGAAAATACTGTTGTTGATGACGAGATTGAATTTGAGGATGAAGCAATCAACTTAAGCAATGATGAACAAGACAACTCAGATGATACTGATGTTGACATCTAACAAGGGTTTGCATGTTTTATTATTATTTACCACTTTTTTAATTATGCAAAGTTTAAGTTTTGACAGATGATATTTGTAGGGCATATGGCACCAGGAAGACGAAATTTGAGATCTACTAGATCAACATTGCCTTCTCATTCATCTTGTGATAACGAGCGACCACAAAACACATATGACACATTTAGTAATTCCATTAGTAAGTTACTTTTTTATACGTATGCAACACATATTTTTGTTATCATGTTAATTTTAATATACACACATTTAAACATATTTTTTTATTATGATTAGGTCCAAATTTGATACCAAGGGAAGGAGTTCCTACTGGACATTTAAATGTGTGTCATAATCGATTCGTCGAGGCAATACAACAAGAAGTTATCACATCTGAAGCATCAAGAGAGGGTGCTTATTTAAAACTTTTACACTTTTCATAATGGAGTTTTAAACTTTTTTATATATTTTTTATGCTAATTATAGCTCCAGATGTGCCAACACAAAGATGTGGAAAAGCAATCAATGCCCATTTGAACAAATTTATTAAAATAGCTGGAAGACCAAAAATAGAAATAGAGAAGGGGAAGACACGTCCAGTTGGTAAGTGGGCGAAAGAGTTTATCAGAGAGGTTGGTATTATATGTCGAGATAAAATGCCATTCAACCATCGGAGTTGGTATGATGTACAAGAATGCCATTTGATTCCTATTCATGCTCTAATAATGGTAATTATTTATGATTAAAATATCTTTTGAAATTTGTTTTGTTACTATAATGCTAATGTGTAATTTTGAACTTTTAGGATAAATTTGATATCAATATTGATATTCCTCATGTGAAAAATGCAATCAACATGTTAATTCAACAAAGATTCAGAGAATATCGAGCAAAATCATACAAACACTTTGAAAGAAAAAGTGGAAATGTGTTTGCACTTAGAAAGCCATATGATGGTGTATCACAAGAAAACTGGGAACTACTTTGTTGTCATTTTATGGACGAAAAGTTTAAGGTATGTTACTATTTTTTAAACTAATTTCAATTTTCAATATGCACTTTAACATCTTTTCCTATTGATTATCTTAACACTAATGATATATTTTCTTAATAGAAGCGAAGTGATGTCACTTCCAACAATCGCAAGAATCTAGTGATAATTCATTGTGGAGGGTCAAAGTCTTTTCTGCAATATCTTCATGAAGTGGTATGAGATTGTTTTGTACAATATTTCTAAGATCTCATTGCCTTCAATTTTTTTAAAATTTTATTATTGTTATTTTATTATGTTGTTACTTGTGAGCGAGAGTCACTATATACTTGATGTATATAATAATATAATTTTGTTTGTGTAAATTTAGCGAGAACCTACCACAAAAATTCACTTGGCGGAGAGATTAAGATGTATGAGCATGTTCATTTCAAAGATGGAAGATGATGGACTCATGAACAAGCTAAGAAAAATTTTGTATGTGTACATCTAGTTTTCCTTATAGAAATATATGTATATATGTACATATATAAATATTATGCATATATTTTTTATTGATTAAATTTACAGGATGCTATGCTTGCTGCGCACACTAAAAATATTGAAACTGCTCAATCTGGAGAAGATGTTTTAGTTACCGAAAATCAAATTTTTCAACAGGTCTTGGGTACAAATCGGGATATGTTCATGGTTTAGAATATGGTGTATGCCCTCCGCCATCATCAAGGATGAATATTGTCACCCAACAAGAACTTGAAAATGCACACAGAAGAGCTGAAGTATCTGAGAAGCGTGCTGAGGAATACTCAGAGCTTATCAAGTTTCAACAAGAAAAGATTAAATGTCAGCAAGCATTAATTCAATCACAACAAGAACAAATTAATGATAATCAACAAGAAATGACAACTATGAAGGATCGACAAAAGAAGATACAAGAAAAACTAGAAGCTTTCCTTCATATGTAGAACATTAACTATTTATGATTTTATTCTTTTCTGATGTTGACTATTCAGTGATATTTTTTCTTTTCTTGAAACATAACAATCTTTTTTTAATGTGATATTGGTTTAAACTAAAAAAAAAATTCAATTTTGTTTTGTGGCAATGCCTCTTGTAAGGTATTTATGATGAAGTTATTTTGTGAATATTAATAATAGGTATAATGAACCCGTGATAATTACTTGAGTTATTATCACAAAATATTTGTGGAAATAAGATTTATTAGTTGCCACGAATCCTAATAGCCATGAAGTAGAATATTTATTATTTACAAAAAAGTTTTGATTTTTATGTGGCTAAACCATATTGTGAATAAAAATTGCATACACCAATTGCCACGAGTAATATTATTATCCACGAAAAAAATATTATTTGCCGCAATTCTTGTTTATGGCTATTGAAACATATAATAGTTACAAAAAGTAACGTTCGTGGCAATTGAGCACTAGCCACGAAAAATAACATTTATGAAAATTAAGCAGTAGTCACGCCATCAATAGCCACGAGTGATTGCCACAAAAAATATCATGACTATAGATTTTTAGCTATGGTAATGATGCCTATAGCCATGAAGAAATATGTGGCAACTAATCAATTTTGTTGTAGTGTGTCACAAGCCATCTTTTGCAAGTACATGTCTGTGTCCATTACTCCATTTTGATAATTGAGATTGAACAAATACAATCTCATGAAAACAAGCAGAAGATGTCACAAACAACGAGCCAAAAAAATTTTAGAAACATAACAAAGTTTCTAGCATTTTCCCAATCTTCAGCCGTTGGTGGTACAACATTATATTCTTGAAAATATATTTTTTCATGCCACATCCTCCTCATCTAGTCTTTCAAAAACTTTTTGAAAATTTTCAGCTCATTCTAACATTAGATAAGTTGAATTCCATTGTGTTGACACATCCAAAATAACACTACAATGATTAGTGATTTTCTCTTCTTGTGTAAATGTTTTGAATTTTCCAAGACGTGCTTGAGAAGACCTCACGTTACGAAAAAACCTCCCGAATCTAAGAAATTGCTGATTTCAAGTCACTTAAACCATCTTTAACCATAAGATTTAGTGTATGTGCACAACATTTGATATGAATAAAATCCTCATTACAAACCAACCCTTTCCAATCATTCAATCTCCTTTTCAAATGAACAATAGCTTTATCATTGGCCTTAGCAGTATCAACGGTAATGATGAATACCTTTTCAATCTCCCAAGTTAATAAACACTTTTCAAGAGCCTTAGCTATATCCTCACCTTTGTGGCTCTCAATTGGGAAAAGATTAAGAATCCTTTTATGTAAAATCCAATCTTGATAAATAAAATGTGCAGTGAGGCACATGTAACTTATATTCTGACATGATGTCCATGTATCAGTAGTAAGCCAAACACGTGATTATGACTTCTTCAAAAACACTTTGAGTTTTTTTCATGTCATCAAGATATAACTGATAGACATCTCTATCAATTGTAAATCTTGATGGAATCATAAATCTTGGTTCCAAACATTTTGAATACGAAATCCATCACCTTCTACAACTCTAAAAGCTTGCTCATCACATATCACAAACTCAGCCAAGGCCCTTCTACAATCCTCATACTTATATGAATGGGGGACTAATGGTTTTACCGTAGTAGCAACTCCTTGTAAGCTTTCTGTCAACATTTTTTGCCCCTTTACTTCACTTCTATGTTGATACTTTTTGCATCTTTCCAGGTGTTTAAATAAGCCAGTAGTCCCATGTCTATTAGGATATGTAACAAAAGTCATGCTTACAATATTTGCATCTCGCTCTAGATTCATTATCCTCCGCAAATTTTGAAATGATTCCAAGCTTCAAATCTGTTCTTACTAGGCTTCCTTTGAACTCGTTTTGTTTTATTGGAAGCATCAGTAGTTGTTTCTCCAGGGGCTAGGTTGGATTGTGCATAGTCAATTATGATATCACCCGGTGTAGGATTATATCCGACGTCAGCCATCGTATGTTAAGATGTCTATAAAAAAAATATGAGAGTCAAATCTGACATTGTCAAATACATAACAAAGCAATTATAGAAAATTAAATATCATATGATAATAAAAGCATGTAATTGTTGCTTCTATTATTATTAATCATTATAAAAAAATAGGAGAGTTCATTTCACATTTTGAGACACCACTACAATTTTCTAAGAGGAGAGTTTATGCTTCAAAATTATATAAACAAATTATTATCCATAAACATGAGGTTTAAGCAAATAAGCAATCAAAATACCATAACATATTTTATAACTTCTAAGTTATGCACTTGTACGTAACTAGCTCTATTTAGGTTTTGACATGCTGTACATGAACATATATTGTAAACAATTAGCAGATTTTGAACTTATCTTTAATTTATAAATTACATTGTGAACATGTATGTAATAATTTCATTGTATAACACTAGAAAATATATGCACAGAAGTGATGAGCCTCTCCTCATATGATCGACCATGAACAATTTAACATACTTAGTAGTTAGTGCTTTGTTACCAGTTCTCCTTGTGCTTTGTTGCCTATTCTCCTTGGAGAATTGTCAAGCCAGTAATTGAACTATGATCTCCCTGAAATGAATTCCTAGAATAAAGAAAAGTATAACATACTTTATAAATTAAATACATGGAGTAATGAACACAAAACAGATTATAAAAAAGACCACAATTTTTATAAAAAAGGAAATGTAAACTATATGATCATAAATTAAATTCTAAAGGGGAGATTGAAAGATTTTGTCACCAAGATCTTGCCGAGATGATCAATTGTCAATCGAAGTCAATGACGGATGCCCTCTTGAACTCGGTTATATTAAAGCCTCAGACAATCCCTTGGAGGAGCAACCGTCAATCTCAATCATATGGAGAAGATGTCAACGTCGGACGCCGGAGGCGGAAGGTAGCAACCGTCCAACTTCGGCACAACAACAGCTGGTTGTGCTATGGCCTACAATAGCCCTTCGAGAATGTTAGGTGCAACAACTCGCCGGAGGCGTCTAACGCTCGAAAGAGATGACCCTCAGCAGCGCTTGATATCCTGATGCGAAGTGTGGGGTAGAATAAAAAATGACCACAGGTTAGGGCGTAAACCAGGATCAATCTTCTTTAAAAAATTGCCTTCACTACAAATATTAATATTTGTAAACCTAGCACACTCGTATCACCGCAAGTATATGGAAATTGTCGAGTACTTCAGGTATCGATCCACAGGGAAACTTCATTTTCACGCTTCTATTACCACTTTTCCTCAATCAAGCTCTCTCGGTTGGGGCTTGACACTAGAGGTCCAAGTCCTAACCAGAATAGGTGAGGGGTAATCAACAAAAATAATATTTTTGGTTTTTAAAATAAGAATTACAGAAATTAAAAGAAAGATAATTCTAATGAGGAGAGGACACCAGAACCCTGGGTTCACCTCTGAATCACACCCATCTACTCTTTGATGTGAAAATATATGAAGTCGCCCAGGCCTTTACACCATGGGTCAAGGCAACCCCGCTCTCGCGGTGATTGCTCTACCTTTCACCTTCTTGCCCTCGCGGTGGAGGCTCAAGGTTTGACCAAATGTAATCTGGCTATAGTCACACTCTTTCTCTAGGAGGAGAGCTCACCATCTTAAATCTCGACTAAAGGTTATAAATCTTGAGACCCAAGTTCCAGAGGGGTACCGCCTCTCAGCGTGCACTGACCGTTTTTCCAAGGGGGACCTAAAGGTTCAGTCAGAGAATTTCTCAGGTCGGAGCATCACCCTGCTCTCGCGGCGGTAACCTGATTAGTAAGCTCCCACTCTCGTGGCGTAAGCTCACGGGGCCGACCAAGAGGATTGTTCCCCAAGTTACCCATCAAGCCTCTCTCGAGGTCAAGGCAACTTGGTTCCCCTCTCTATCTAAATCTACGGGTCAAGCTCCAGAGGTAAGGGCAAACTCTCACCTATCCCGTAACTCAGGAGACATAACCTAGGCTAAGGTTCTCCCAAACTTCATCACTAACCTCTCGGCTCATTGTGTGAAGGTGACAACACTATAAGGCCCTTACGGATAGTGCGCACTTGGGAAGAACCAAACGAATTAACAAAGAAACATAAAATACAATCCATCAACACAATTTAGTACGCGAGATTAAGTGGACGATAAAAATGATAATGCTTAAAAATATTTCAGAGCAAACGGGTGGAACAGAGTATCCCCAAGATCCCGACGATAGGAGTCTAGCTAGACATCTTGGGTTTAGAAATTACACAAACATAACAATGTCTAGCCCACATGGTTTTTTCTGGAAAATAAAGTTAAAATGCAAAATAACAAAGCTCCGTCGTTCGTCCTTCCTTGGTCAGGTCGTCTCCACCCCTTTTTATGTCCTCCATGTCCTCTTCAGACCTTCCCCTTTTGTGCTTCCCCAAAATCCAGAGGTGTGAAGAACTTCCAAATTTCAAAATCCCCAAAATTTCGCTAGGTGAGGGATCAACTCCACAAAATTCGGGTGTCAGTTGTGGAGGTTACCCCGGTTCCTCGGCTGCAACCACAAAAACAGAAAGGAATTCAAAATTTCGATTGTTCAAATAGCTGAAATCATGGAATCTGGTTAAAACCTTCTTAAATTAGCTCAAATTCCCAAAATTCAATAATGATGATGTTGAATATTCATAATGCGAAAAATAGAAGTAAAGCAGTAGAAATTGTTTACAAAAATGGAGATTGGGGTAATCTTTTTGGAGGTTGGGTCAAGCTATTTAGGTATACCCTTTCCTGTCATCAAATTCCCATAAACAATTAAGATCAAAAGGTATGATTGAAATTCGATCACAAAATAAACATGTATCAACTTTCCCAACTTTAAGATAATAAATCTTTGAGCACCAGTTACAGATTATTAACTGATTAAGACTCTGAATAGGGATCACTGAAACCAAGAATAGGGCTTGCTCTAGAGCTTACCCCAACCTGTTTTGCTATATTCAACTTGTCTTAGACTTAGTGCCCTTCCTCTTCGGGACTGGATGAATAACTTAGCCCCTATGTTCTTTTACCCCCATCTTGCATATAATTCATTTCTTTTCAACTAAATCCATATGTGTTTCCCTAGTTGGGCAAGAAAGGTGTGACTTGACCCCCTCAACACGGGCCTTGCTTTTTTTTCGAGAATACTTAGCTTGGGTGTTGGAAGTGCAATGCAATACTCATGTCCTAGACAGAGGAGTAGTCAAGTTTGGGTTCCCCACAACACTGTCCCACACATTTCTTCCTAGAATACTCTGGTGCGGTGCTCGGGGTGTGAAGTTCATCACATACTCGAATCTCTAGGTAGAGATAAGTAGAGTAGGTACAACCTTTCTAGCTTAAGTCGGTAACACAAGTAGGTTGGGGGGTGAACCTATTTCTTTTTAAGGACTTTCTTTTTCCAATATGTTTCATATCCAGGGGAATAGAGGTTAAGCTTCTAACTTTAAGACCAAGATTATTTAAAAAAGTTTAACAAGTTTCCTAGGTTTTGATCCTAATTCGTAGCCAAATTAGTTTCTTCAAGTTTGAGTTTACAGGTGCTCAAGAATCTAAAAATCTTAGGGCCGTGAATTCTGAAAACATGCTCATAATGCTCTCTAATAATTTTTAGTTTAGTGCAAGCAAAAAAAAAAAAAAATTAAGCTTGGGGCAAGCAATTATACAGGTTCAAGTTATAGGGTCAAATTCAATAGCTAGGGGACAATTTCAGAGTGGTCAGGAAATCTCAGAAAAAAATTATATACACATCAATTGATGGTACGAAAATAATGATAAAAAGGTTTAGAGCGTACCATTGTCTCCCCCAAACTTGAAGTCAACACTAACCCGGTCTTGATTCAAGGTAGGAGAGGATCGAGGTTTAAGAGCTGGGGTTGGAGTTCTGGGAGCTGATTGATGTGCTCCCAGGCGTTGCTCAAGACGCTTTATGTGGGCTGCCTGCTTGCCGAGTATTTGTATGACCTTCTTCAGGTCCTTCTACTATTGTTCGCTCTGCAAACACAAGGATTTAATCAAAGCATTTTGCATTACAATTTGGGTCGTCTAAGCGTCCGGCATGACAATTGATGTGCTGGAAGTGGCAGGGTGGGGTTGAGCTGCTTGAATTGTTGGGGCAATGTTGTTCTTCTTGGCAGTTGGGGTTGGTGCTTCGAGCTCCTCCTGTTCATCGTCGCTTGCTGCATCAGTATAGCGGACATGCGCTAGGACCCAATTCTTGCCCTTGGCGATGGAAGTCTTGTAGGAGATGGGGAGGTGCAGTGGAGCCGAGCGCGGGATATTCAGGTAGAAAATCCCGTTGATATGTGCAATAATCTTCATATTCAGGAGGGTGGTGAGATCATCCTTTCCCATGGTGCTGAGTAGGCATCCATGTCATAAAAATCCAGTCGGTAGGCTTCAGCGATTGGTGTGAATAGTCCTCCGAAGATGATGACTCCACTTTTCTAGATAGCGAACTTCAAGAAGTTCCTCATGGCGAGCTCGGGGATGTCGATGGTTAAGCCTTTGAGGAAGCCCCAAATTACATATAGTTCGCTTTCCCGAACCACCTGTTTAGTGTTGGCACGACCCAAAATAGTGTTGGCGAGCACACGGTGGAGGTACTTCACTACTGGATTTGAGATGCTCGACGCCTTGGCGTTCCGGTTATACTCTTCATCAATGCCAGTGATTAGCCGCTAGGTGCGTTGTTTGTTATAGTCGGTGTCCTTCTTGTCGATCGGCTTTTCAGGGAACCCCCATACGTTAGCAAACCGGCTGAAGGTCCAATTGAAGTCTCTATTAAAGAGTCGGAACGAAGCAGTTCTACCAGAGATATCCAAGGAGCTTAGGAATTCATGTGCGATCTCTGGATATGTGATCCAGCTTCTGAAGAAGAATTGCTTAGCCCCCATCTTTTTAGTCTGGATCTCGAAGTCTTTGAGGAAGCCCAGGATGTTCAGGGTCGTGCCATCTAAGTATTTTGTCGGGATGAAGCTTCGGCTGGCTAGCGTATTGGATCGGTTCTCTTGCTTGTCGTTGCCAAAGACGATGGAGGTGGGGCGCTAGATCAGCTCGCCGGGCTCCAAGTCCTAGAAGGCTGGGTCTTGATCTTCATCAGATTGGGCCTCCATGTTGGCTTCCTGACCCTCACTGGGTGAGTCTTTCTTCTCATCTCTCTCGATCAAGGCTTGCTCTCCTTAAAGTAGGGCTTCTTCTCCTCTAAGGATGTCTACAACTTCATCCCCTTCTTCTGTGCCTGTTCCGCCGAGATTGGGGCTCAGTGAATGACTGAGTAGTGGTGTAGTTGGCGTCGGTGAAGGAGGGATGGAGCCTGGCGTATGTTCGACTTCCTCTGTCCTTTGTGATGAAGTTGGGGATGCAAGCTCGGAGATCGCTAGGGCTGGTGGTGTTGGGTGTCCTGGAGGTGACGTTGCCGCAGACAGAGGT
>LTAE01009506.1:21833-34802 GCA_001647135.1 Pontederia paniculata
TATATATATATATATATATATATATATATATATATATGTGTGTGTGTGTGTGTGTGTGTGTATGTATATTTCTTCTTATCCAAAAAACATATAATAAACTTTAATTTTATTCAAGAAATTTTTAAATTTTATTTATATTAAAATATAAATACTTTAAGTACTCAAAGAATTATTTTGATTCATGATATATTTTTATTTCTTAATTTGCTTTTTCTTTCTAAACTTAGAGTTATAGCATAACATTGTGATTGTGACTTCGCTTCACCAACAAAAGGTCTAGGTAATTTCAATTTTTGTAAAATTTGACTTCTTTCATTTTTTTTCTTTCTAAACTTAATTTTATAATTTTAAACTTAAAAGTATAGTTTATTCCAATTATCATTTTGTTTGTCAAAAAATATTTGAAATTAGAGCTTCCACAACCTAATGGTATTGAGTTATTTTCACAAAGGAAATGTCGTGAATTTAGTGCCTGCAAAATTTTCTAATTTATTTTATTTTATAAAATATAAATACTTTTGAAAGAACTTAGGATTTATAGTTTTCTTAAATTCAAAGAATTAGTGTACATTTTTTTTAACTTTCTCTTCTCAAAATATTAACATTTTTGATAACTTGTTTTTGTTTTTTAAAATTTTTGCACTATCCTCGAACTTATAATATTTCAGTAGTTAAAATATATCATAGACAAAATACACAAACAAACAAATTAATGCAAATTACTTTTATATTTTAGATCAATAGAAAACATGCTTAACTCCTCTCACTTTTCTAATTATTAGTAGCTTTCATTTTAATACTAAGATGGTATCTTACTATACATGAACAATAAAAAGCTATTATTAAAATAAATATACATGAGATTTGCCTATTTTTTTATTTCTATACAATAATAATTATGAAATATAAGTATATTGGAAAGAGGTATAGTGATTCTTTGTAACTTTATGTGATCTTATTATTTTGTTCATTTATACTTATATGTTTTTGGCCCTTCTTTTCTCTCATATCATACTCTTAGTCATCATTTTGTAAAAACATTATACTACAGTTAAATACTTCATTTTTATATTTATTTAAAAAAATATTATGAAATATAATTTAAAATCATATAAAACCACAACAAGTCTTTAGTCTCTCAAAAATGTAAATACTTGTTTAGATTTACTGAGAATTATTATCAAACATTTTTTAAATAATCTCCTTCACTTTTGATGACTTTTTTTAAATTTTGCTCTATCATGAAACTTATACTATTTTTATCAACAAATGAAAATAAAGAAAAGGATAGTTGAAAAAAAATTAAAATAAGTAATAGCAAAAGCATGCAAACGCAAAAGTCTTAAATTAATAGAAAAAAAAATGTTTAACCCTTTTCAGTTTTCTAACGATTCTCAGTTTTTCATTTTGTTACTAATATGATATCTATTATCTAGATACTGCAATAAAACAATATTCAAATTATTTAGATAAATTTCTATTATGTTGTTTTGTTCTTTGTATTTTGAAAAAAAGAATAATTAACAAAAAGTTTAGGATTGTTTTCTCTAATTCTTTGTTGTAATAGGAGAGTAAGGGTAAGCTGATATTTCATAATTATTAAAAAATGACTTATCAAATATTTGGATGGAACCGAATGAGAGAAATTAAGTGTTAAATCGGGATAAATTTAGAAACTAAATTCATAATTTGGAGTTGCGAGGAAAAAAAAACTATAGTTCAAGAGGTAGAGGAAAGAATTCAAAAGCTTATAACAATTGTTTGCAACTTTACATTCTCTTCTTTTATGCTTAAAGTTTTCTGATCTTTCTCTCTATGTTATAATTTTGTTCATCATTTTATAAGAAAAACTTTGTTTACTAATAATCGTTAAATTCATTTCAAAATATTTATGCTGAGTTGAGTACCCATATGAAGGATCTCCAGCCCAATCAGCATCAGTAGTTGCACGCAACTATTACTTTTGATGTCATTCCTTGCAGCAACCACTGGAATATTACAAAACGATCTAACGAGGATCATAGCTTATTCTAACTAGGTTTTCTATTTTTTTTTTAAAAAGTTAACTCTTTATTTTCTTAAGAAAAAATAAAAAATGATAATGAAGTATAAAAGTTAACTAAAACAAAATAAAAATATTATATGCAATATTTGTCTGCTAGGAGAAATCAATATTTTTTGTTATTTTCTAAAATTATTTATACGAACATAATTTAATAAAAAAAGTTAATTTATTAGATGGATTTTATAATTATATATAATTGTTTCAACTTATAGCATAAAGTGTATACTAGTATTTACATTCCAAACAATATAATATTCTTCACTATTTGGTTCATAGTTTTAGTAAAGGCACTAGAAAAAACCCATAATTCACTATCCATTACTATTAGTGATTGTAATGCTATCGCCACGAGGCAAAATGCCTTCCTAAAGATGGGATATTCATGCTCTCACTATATGTTTAACTATTTGATCAGTTAAATAGAACACAAAATAAAATAAAATTTTATCATAAAAATGAGAAAGTCTTACATCAAACTATAAAGTCTTCAACATACTATGTCATGATTATTATAATTCAATGTAAAGTAAAATAGATAAAACAATGACCATAATTTATGTGCAAGTTGCATCCTCACGTGCATCAATTGCCGCACATATCATCATCTATATAGATCCTTTGCCTGTAGGAGCCAATATTGGAAAGATAATTCTCTCATGAACTACATATAAACATATAAATATTACAATTCTCAATAGAATAAATCATAACATATAATGAAAAACATGATAAAGAATTAATATAATGTCGACCAATAATATTATATTGATATTGAAAGGCCAAACAATGAGAAAACTAATCCAAAACCTATCATAACATTATTTATGTGCAATGATGCCAAGATATAAGGAAGAATCCAAGGTTAATAATAAGAATTTTTACTTTTCATAAAGGCAATCAATAATGATTAAATTCAATATCAATATTCATTATAGTCATCTCACTATACAACATATCCCCTCTATCAACCAATGCTTTACAAGACTTTGTCATTTTCTCAATGTAATATTTTCTTTCTATGTAGTGCTCTAGTTCAATGCTCTCGTTCAATGCAATGCTGATAGCAATGTGCTTTAGTGTGTCTTATCTTTCACTTATCCCATTTGTGATTTTGCGATGACTTGAAATACAACAATCATGAGTTTTTAGAAGGTTTGCCAACATAATGATCAATAGTGATGCACAAATCACAACAAGAGCCCACAAGAGAGAGGATGCTCGAGAATACTCTTTGTTGCACAACGGGGAGAATGTCATGCAACAATAACTAAGTAGCTTTGCTACCGTTACACTACTAATTCATAACAATGCAACGAATATATCAATGATTCACAACAATGCAATACATGACAATCTCAACTTTTATTAACTTATATTGTTTAAACCTTATATTTATATAGTATTTAGTCCTTAATACATAAGAGGACTTTAAGAACATTTAATATAACATCAATATTGATAAGTGAAAACTTGCATCATAAGATCTTTAATTTAATCGGTACTTCAATGGACACAATGACCCACAACATATCACTGAACCATATATAGGCCAACAACTATGTGAAATAAGGAAAGTAGATGGCTGGACACGAACCACATTAGATCAGACACATATTGTGTTCATTAACACCATTATTTTCTCGATGTCCGGACCTGTTGAGTCTGACTTATAATGTCAATGCAGTAATTACGGAACACGGGCCCTGTCACAATAACGAGACAATGTCCTGAATAATTATAAGTCTCATTCTAATGGTGCAAGTCATTTCAAGTTCAGGCATAATCGTGTTTGAAGATAGACCCATTGGTTAGGTCCGGATCACGTCCTAGGTGATGCGGATCGTGATTTGATATATGATCACATGTGAAATAATGGAACGTTGTTGCCATGTTCTGGGTGACACTGGACATTTCTAAGATAATTACATGCAGTGCTTCTATTCAATACGATCCTAGGGGTATAACACCATGAACGTGAATTGTTCTTGTGTAGACGTGGACCATGTCTTTGACCATGCATAGAACAATGCTCTGAATACGAGCCATGTCTGTAGATGACATGAGTCGTGTTCCTTTATGACGCGGACCATGTCAACTCCAATAATGTGGGATCAGACATTGCCGACATAGGCCGCGTTGAATTAAATATGGGTCGTGTTTGGTCCGACATGTAGCATCGTTGTCTTATCATATTGATAATCCAAGGTTCTAACCTAGTATTTGTTACCTCAACGATGCAAAACCTAGATTTTTTTTGTGGAAAACTCATAGAATAATATTCAATCTATGAAAAAAATCCAAGGATCTAATTCAATAAGATGAATGATCATATTAAATCATTATTAAAATAGATCTCAAGAGGAACCCTGGCGTAATTCAGCTATACAAAAAATCCATATCTATGAGGGATTCATATAGAAACATATATTGTCTGTCGGTCCATTACTGGTGTTGTGTGTCATAACATTCCCTCCTCTTCATCTCCTAATCCTTTTCTCCTTTGTTTGCATTGTAGTTGATTGTTGTTGCCCTCTCGTTGATGTCCTTTGAGATTGAGATAGGAAAAAAGAAAGAGAAAGAAATCTTGTGATGGTTGTGGGAAGAAAAATAATAACCATTAGAAAAATTTTGTGACCCAAGGATTTATATGAAGGAGTCCATGGTTTGAGATTAGGTTAAAACGAAACAAAATTCGAACTCCAAATCAATTAAAATTCGAATTTCAAATGAATTAAAATTCAGACTTCATATTTTATGTACAACACGGACACGGTTTGTGTCCTTTTTTTTTAATTTGAGTATTACAGTAATTGAATATCCGTGAGAATAAGAGTGGTATATCTTAGTAAAAGAAGTCTCAAAATTTGTGTACGCCTTTATTTTATATTCATCTTTTCTTTTGCCCCATCCATGAGTCTCCGATTGCAATGAAATAGAAAAATAAGGCATGCTCAACATTGCTATTTTACCTTATTTCTATTAGTATAAGGTCTGAGATCTTGTCTAGACCACCTCAATGGAGTCCAAATTGGGATGATATTTTCGACCGCCTCGATTTGAGATGGTCCATACTGTCTCAACATGAGGCGGTTTTGTCCAAATTGGGATGATCTTTTTGACGGCCTCTATTTGAGACGGTCCGGACTACTTCAACATGAGGCAGTTTGACAGACCGCCCAAAATAGAGGTGGGTTCTCACATCGTCTCAAATGTTTGGCCACAATTTTCAAATTTTTTAGCTAAGCTTGATACATGAAAAAAATAAATAATAAATAAATTATAAACCTTCTTAATACGAATACAACTGATTTCATCTACAGTACGGCTAAAACATAAAGACGGTAATCAATGTCTTCCCATAGTTTATCTCCATTATTCCAAATTTAAAAGAGTTCATGCAACTCTTCTTGCTATGAATTAATGATAATCACTTAGTTTGTTCCACATTTGATGCTTGGCACACCACCAAAAGCTTTGTACTTGATTAACTTCCCTACAAAACCTAATGTTATTATGGGTGAAAGTTGTGCTTATTGGATGGTTAAAAAGGTATGCTCAACATTATTATTTTACCTTATTTCTATTAATATAAGGTTTGAGATCTTGGTCTAGACCATCTCAATGGAGTCCCACTTGAGATGGTCTTTTTGATCGTCTCTATTTGAGACAGTTCGAACTGCCTCAAATGAGGCAGTGTGACAAACTGCTCCAAAAGACGGGCTCTCAAACTGTCTCAAATGTTTGGCCGCAATTTTTAATTTTTTTATTAAGCTTGATACATAAAAGAGATTAATAATAAAATAAAATATAAACCTTTTTAATATGCATACAACTGATTTCATTTACAGTTCGACAAAAACGTAAAGAATGTAATCAATGTCTTCCCATAGTTCGTCCATTATTCCAAATTTAAAAGAATGCATGGAACTCTTCTTCTGGGGAATAAGACCAGGATTAATGTCTTATTCCCCACTTTTTAATCAAACAGGATTTTAATCCAACTAGTGGGCTCCACAGTAATCATTGCAAGAATAAAAAAAAGTAGAGACTAACTTAGTCTTGCTCTACCTTAGAATACAGATAGTTCAGATGGATTAAGCGGATGAGACTATCTTGAGGATTAAAAAAATTTTAATCCAATCATATTCCAATGACAGCCAAACGACCCTTAAGGAACTCCAAAGTTACACGTAATCCCATAAATTTTGTTTTCCATCCACGTAATATCGCAATTGTACCACAAAATATCTTCTTAAGCTTTTAATAAGCAAACATCCATTTCTTTCATTAAATGTATGCTTGTGTATGCATTGACCCATGCAAATATATATATGTATTGACCCATGCAAATATATGCTTGATATTTGTTGGCTAATCAAAATCAATTGGCTTATTAAAAAAATGTTAAACACCAATTAAGTAGCCATTGAATCAGCTCTGCCGACTACATCAGTTAAGTTGCTGGTAGAATTGACAACCATCAGATGGGAATAGGGGATAAGAACATCTGTGAATTATAAGGATTAGGGACTTACAGTGTAGTGACAAGTTTGAGAATCAAGAGATGTTGCAAGTTAAGTTCTAAGTTTTTGTTTTAAATCTCTAATAGTCACACGATTAATTTAAGTTGTCTACAGTCATAACCTTTTTTAACTATAAAGAATTACCTAAAACTAAACTAGGTGAACCTGAAACTGAAATAAAGGTAAAAAAAGTGTAAGTTTAGAATAAAATATAATGAATTGATACATTCATGCACATTGTAAATAATTTGGATATCAAGATCATAATAAGATCACAAGTAATATAAATTAACATGTGTAGGGATTATCTGAAATTTCCAAAATCAGTGGGCTATATATGGGAAAGACTCATTCTCAAGATATGAGATATTCTCTAATAATTATAAATTTTACAAATATGTGAGGCATAAAACTATCAATTCTTCAGTGAAATAAAAGAAAGGCAGCAGCTTTGACAGATGGTGGATGCCAAAGCCACCAGGGCAATAGTTTACAGTTTACACTGAAACCTGCTGAGTGCAACTACAAGAGGCATTGCCAAGTAGACAACCAAGGACACTAGCAGCCACATACAACATGCTGAAATCAGGCCTCTGCCCTTTAAACCATAAGTTCTTCATCTCCACATTTAACACGAATATTTATGTATGACCCGAGTTGTTTCTGCCTTTCTGGCCATCCCCTCTCTGTGCCACCTACTCTACCACCAACCTAAAATTATTTGGTCGAGAGGCTGTAAGTTCCTAGCAAACAACCTGTCAAGCTTTTGACACAATATTTGTGCTTGAAAGTTGCTTAAAGGTCATTGATTAGGTTTAATTACAGCATAACTTTCTATGTTAGTTTAAAATAAACAAATTTCACATTTGTTCACTGAATAGTATCATTTATACCAGTTCTTGCACCTGATGGTACTTCCCCATATTTCCATCTATATTAGTAGCCAAATCAGTAATTAATTTGACATTGTCTCCAAAAAAATAGTTAGTAGGAACTAGTATTTCCACAATTTTCAACTTATCACCATTAGGTTTCATCAACAATTCCTAGTTTCAGATGTTTCAATCCAAACATCTTGAGACCAGAACCTGATATGAGATCACAGAGATGTATGTGTTTATAGAGTTACATCCATGATGCTCATGATTAAGATACAATATAAATTAATGCAACAAATTCAAGATAACTACATGCATAATAAAAGATTTATTCATGAAATTTACTGGGGCTGAAGGAAAAAACTGTATATGATAGATACAACAACTGATACACAGGAACAAATCCGATCAAGCCCATTACAAAATATTGCACTATGAAGCAAGCTGCTCAAATTAAGTGATATCCTAAACAAACAAAAAGGTAACTGAGGATCTATCCAATTCTTTTATCCCGCACGGCGTTCAACTCAAAAAATCTATTCTGGAAAGAGCATGAACACCAATAGCTGATACAACTAATACTGAGTGTCCTGGCCAACAAAAGTTGCTAACATAAGGCAGGCAAAATCTTATTATCAGAAGAACATTGTGTCATTTTTAACTTCTTGCATTTCCATATTGATGTAAGCTTCACGATTGCAGAAGCATCATTTACTGGAACATTTTGATCTGAAGCATCACATTGGCTCAGCGACAATTTCTTTCTTTTGGTTTTCGACTTCCTGCAAACAGCTACCTCTCTAGGCTTGCGAAGGTTCTTCTTTGTCTTCTTGAGCCATAACTCTTCCTTCTTCTCATCATCTTCCTCCTCAAAATTGCTAACTTCTGAGCATACCATAATTTTCTCCTCCATGTTATCTAAGAAGGTTCCATTGATCATCTTAAGAGTCCCACCATCATGAGTAGACACATTTCTGCTGTTGATAGCACCATCGTCAGAGGCAACCTCTACGGAAGAACTGCTGACTTTCTTTTGCTTACTATTTGAAATCCTAGGGGAACTATTCATAGCACGATGCAACGTTCGTGCCAATTCTTCATCAGTTGCTGGTCTCTGCGTCTTATAAAAGAGCTTAATAGGAACTTCTTTCCTCAATTTATTTTTCCCCGAAAAACTTCTTTCTGGCCTTTTATCCATAGTAATAGAATCAAGGAACTCCAATGCATTCTTTGCGACAGCCCTGGCCTTTGCAGCAGCATCAGCTTTCTCCATTGCAGTATCTTTAGCTGCTGCTGCAATTTCAGCTGCAGCTGCAGCTACTGATTTGGAAACCTCAACAATATCTTCCGGGGTCGAAGTAGGAGAATTAATGACTTCACGAATACGAGCACCAAGATCGCTAGAAATGAATGGAATTGGTGGCAACGCATCTGCGAAAGATTTCTCCCTTCTCAACCCTGCAAGGAGGCGTTTCCGAGGTGGTAAACGCATGTCAACATCCAGATAATCCATGAGCTACCTTCTGTATCTGATCTATTTTTCGGATCGATATCACAACCTCTTTCCAATTACACCACTTCTCATGCTCAGCAAAATGGCAACTTTCTTCATGCCTAGATAAAATTATGATCTAAATTTCCTTCTCAAATACCCAAAACCTAAAATTTACAGATATTTCGAAGTAATTCATCCAAGGAGGCCTGCAAACAGGAACCTAAAAACAGACCATTAACCGATCATACAATTAAGCACACAAGCAACGGGACGATTACATTTTCAACGCATAATAAATCGATATATCAATATTCTCTTAAAAAAGGAATCAAACCAAGTTTGGAAAAGCACATCCAAATCTACAAGATAACAGTTTCAGGTGCAGTAAAATGAAGGCACATGTGGAACAATTCTACACGAACGCAGAGCGAGACAAAATCGAGAAGCAAGATAATTAGGAAATGAAACGATCGGAATTCTTTACCTTGTGGGTCGGACTCGGGGATTGGAGGCTTCGGATTGGGAATTCGACGGAGATCTCCGAGCAAAGGTGGAATTTTTAGGAGGTGAGAGAGGAGGAGGATCCCCAAACCCCACGGGAGAGAAGAGGAGGGTTATATCTCGTTCGCTTTTATAGTGTGGTCACACGACACCGAAGCCAAAAATAAAAAAAAAATTATGGAAAATTAATTGCACATTGTTAATTTACACTGTTGTCCCCGGAGACGACACTTCTTACCGTGTTGGCCCCCATATCTCGTGGCGGAGCTCTATTCGCTGTTGGAAGTAAAAATATATATATTAATTGGGCATGCAAGAATTAGTAAATTAGAAAACTTTGAAATATTACATCTTTGATCAAATAATTGATCAATTAATTGATCAACATGATAAATAAGTCATTTCAAAAACTAATACTTAATTATAATTAGGATATATACTATATGTAAGTCATCTCAATACGAACATTATTATGCTATCGTTGCATTATCACTATCTATCTTTTTTGCAGGATAAAAAAAATAAAAAAAATAATCCTCCCATGAACGATAAAACTCAATATGTAATAGTAATAATATATATATATATATATGCAAATAAAAATAATAAAGAGATATCAATAGTGAGGCAAATAAGTAGGTTTATTTTTTCTCTTTTGTGTCTTTAACTCAAGATGATCATAACATCAGTTGCACCATGTGATGCACAATGATTTTAAAATTTAGTATATTCATGACAATTGAATTCTTATTTGATCGTGTGTCATCGATGGTTAGAATATTAGTCGCTTCAAAATGCACAATATTCACAGTAGTTAGTACGTTCAAGGCTAATTAGTACTTAGGACCACATTATTCTTTTTTAAGTATTTTGTCATAAGTTCATCAAATATTACAATAAAAAGATGAGCCTTTACAATACATAATGAATATTTTGATTGTCCTAGCGTAGGCATGACTCGCTAGGCCATGAAACATTCATCACGAGAATAAATTCCTAAACAAGAGGGCACAAAATTCTTAACAAGAGGGAATGAACCCCTAAACAAGAGGATATGAAACTCTAGATAAGAGGGATTGAATCTTTAAATAAGAGGGACTGTATCCTTAAACATGAAACGTGCATTAGGAGAATAAATTTTTAAACAAGAGGGCACAAAACTCTTAACAAGAGAGAATAATTCCTAAACAAGAGGGTACATAACTCTAGAAGAGGGATTGAATCTCTAAACAAGAGGGATTGTGTCCTTAAACAAGCAGGAATGAATCCCTAAATAATTGTCGGATCTTCCTCTTCATGCGATAAATTCAATCACAAAACATTAATAATTTTTAGGTCCTATTATCAATTAGGTGGTACACTCACTTCTAATTTATCTTCTGAAGATCCTAAGACATCACAATAACTTAAGAAATCAATTTTTAGGGTTTAACAATCATTATAATATTTATTCACTTATTCCAACCTCATTCATAGGCAGAATATGCCTTGCGTCAGATACTGACACAACCCACATCAGGGTTTACCATATAATATTCAATTCATGGAAGATCCAAGGCAACACGGTCCATGTCAGATATCGACATGGTCCTTTTGCTTAAGCATCCATTTTCAAGGTGAAATGCGCTGCATCCAATATTGATTTATCAGTTAACATGATCCGTGATTGGATGCAACATGATATGTGAAATGGCGGAGCTAGAAAATTTTTTAATGGGTTCACATTTTAGTTATAATTTGAAATAACTCAAAATATAATAAAAAATATATGTAAAGTTTTTAATATAATTATATCATAATTTTCACTACGAAAACATATCAATAATAATATTATTATTAGTAAGTGTACACAATGTTAAAATACAATATATTATTAAAAGACTATATGCTTGACTCTCATTGAACCAATAAAAATAGAAAATCTTTAGAAAAATTGAAAATAATACTAAAAATAAAAGACAAAATATTGTTTCAATAAGAGCAAATAGTAAATATAAATATTTAATCATACTGAAGATAATGTTTAATATATTGAATATATAATCAATATATTAAATATTATTAAAGTTAAAGTTCATATTATTAACATTATTATTAAGGTAAAGTTCAACAAATATTTATTATAGTACCAATATGATCAATCATATCATATATAAATGAATTGTACTGGGTTAATTAAAAAAATATCAATGAAAACAAATAAAATTTAACCTTATTATATAATATTAGGATTAGAAAAACTATAATTGATAATGTTAATTAAGAATTGTCGAAAAAATTATCATATAAAGGTGAATTTAATATGAGTGTATTAAATTTCAACTATAAAGAGCAAAAAAGAATGTGCTTTAATCCGAGTTGAAATATAATAAAACTAATTATGACTTGATATAATATAATTAATTGATGTTATTAACTAAACGAAGTTATGGATGTGTTAAAATTATTTTATTAAGGGAAGAGTGAAAGAAACTATTAAGTGAATAAATGGAGGAAAATATTGTTTTAATAGACTGAAAAGAATGAAAAAATTGTTAGTGCTAGGATTCAAACTGTGAATCATCCGGAGGTGAGAAGTGTAACTTCAACCATCATAGCAACATGAGACTTGTGTTTAGCTACATACTTAATAATATTATAGTGCCTCTCCAGTGCCTGCACGTGCAGGCACCGACAGACATATGGCTCCGCCCGTGGATATGTGCTAAGGTTTCATTAATGTAGTCTTCGATTCAAGGAA
The DNA here is from genome assembly GCA_001647135.1 of Pontederia paniculata. NCBI lineage: Eukaryota > Viridiplantae > Streptophyta > Magnoliopsida > Commelinales > Pontederiaceae > Pontederia > Pontederia paniculata. The sequence continues at coordinate 34,036 of LTAE01009506.1, forward strand.
CGATTGTGTCAAGATGCGACACGGTTTGTGTTTTGTCTCTCGTGCAAGGAGAAGTGCATTTGCTATTGTAGTTGTCCGAGGGACACAATCCGCACCACATGACGACGCGATCCATTTGATGTCGGCCTCGGTTGTTCGACGAATGCGGTCCGCTTTCCTATCGTGTCATCCGATGGACACAACTCACATCCATTCGGGACGCGATTCATGCTCTACGATTTTTCCTTCATCCAACGAGAACTTGATCCTCATCTAGGCGACGTGGTCGGCATTGTGCAAGCGTGGACCATGTTTGTTGGTACACGATCTGCGTTCAGGCTTCCGATTCTTTCGAGCGACTGCTTCTCTTTATCTGTCCTGAAAGTAGTATAGTCATATTATTTTGAACAATATAGTATAGAAATTATTATTATAACACGGGAATAACATTGTATCCTTCTTTCTTATTTTAATCATACCTACATGCAATACTCTAAAGTTAATCCTCTGTTTACATACCTTAATTTCCAAGTTATCCAAGTTCTTCTTCCTCGGTCACATTTGATCTCCTCATTTCTTCCCCGTGACAATTCCTCTTCCTCTTTTAAATTAATCTCTCCCAACGTAAATAAGAGAAAACTAATCATCAAGGAAGATGAACTAATGGATCTTACCTTTAATCCTCAAAGGGGAGAGAAGAAGAGGGAAAGAGAAAGAGAAAGAGAAAGAGGGAAAAATGATGAGAATAAAGGAGGGACTGAATCCTATTTATAAGAAAGGAAAGCCCC
>LTAE01009507.1:0-11749 GCA_001647135.1 Pontederia paniculata
TGGAGGTGGTAGATGAGAGAGTTACGCCACTTTTGTTGGAGGTCCTCTGTTTGATTCATGATCATTCTGCTCCTCTTACTCCTCCGTCCGATTATTAGATTATGTTGTGTTTGACTAATATTGTACGAAATACTTTCAAACATGTGTTATCGACTTAGACTTTGTGATGAGCACTTAGAAACTTATGTTGTCGACTTAGACTTTGTGATGAGTACTTTGAACTTTATTACGTTTATATGTCATCTTTATTATTTTGTGCATGAATGAGTATATTTGATTGATATGATGATATTATATTGTATATACGAATTTTTCTACAAATGGATGAAACATTATAAGTTGTTTTGATAAATCACGAAAATTAGCAACACTTTAACGACAACATAGCGACAGTTTAGCGACAACACTAGCGACAAATTAGCGATAGGACAACGATAGATCAGCGACGCGTTAGAGATCAATCCGGAAAAAAATTCTTTTACCGACAGTTTAATGACAGCTTGGCGATAGCTTAACTACGACTTAGAGACAGTGTTTCTGTCGCTAATAGCGACTTGTTTTTTGCGATAGTTTGTTGTCGTCGTCGTGTTGTCGCTAATTTGTCGCTAAATTATATAGCGACATATATTTCTGTCGCTGAATCATACTATTCTTGTAGTGATCTTCTGGATCCACTTTTCAGCACGTTCGAAGTTATCCATACTGTTGAATTCAGGAGAGTGCAACTTGAGGAACTGCTGAATTGTGTCCTTGGGGTTCCCAGTCGGCTGTTGGTCCTGAGTGGCTCATCGTGCATTGCCACCAGCCTGATTTTCCTCTTGACTAGAACCCCTAGTACCAGCCATCTGCAATTTCATTAACCCATAGTGGGATTAGCCTACCTCATCATCATAAAAATTCAATTGGTTTGAATACTTACTTGATAGCGTGACCGCTGCTCATGACAATTGCACATAAACTTAACATCATATTTTCTAAGGAAGCCAAAATATAACGTTTAGGCTCTGATACCTAAACGTAACGCCCACAAAAGTTCAATCTGAACACGTGTCCAAGAGATTTCTGGACGATGTTACTCATCATAACTTTATTAACTTGACTCTTGACTTTTCAGTCAAAAGCTAAGCCACATCGGTGGAAGACTATAAAATTACTAAAAGTCTTTTATATTAAAACTAAAATGCTAAAATGATCCAACATAAAGGTCTAAGCAACCTGACATAATATCATAGTAATGTTAATGACTAAACATAAGCAAATGAGTTTGAAGGTACAACTCGATAGTATCCTACTACATAGTCAACCTAGGACTAAAAGGAACATGTTCAATTGCAGACTATCATGAGCGCCGCACGTGCACGCCACTACCACCATCATCATCATAAGTACTTAACTCCCTACAGGGCCCAGATGCAGGAGAGGCAAATATGTCGTGAGCTTATACCTAGTATGTAAGACTCGCCAGAAGTTAAAAACATAATAATAAATCATGCATGAAAGTAATAGTATAAAAGACATGAAGACATTATTCTTAAGCATCATCATTATCTTTCTTTAATGTTAACATCATCATTATCATTGTAAGGTGAAGATCTCTTTTTGAGCTAAAGGAGCTTCATGGTACTTTCATGATGCATGACATCAATGATTGTACAAGACCACAAATAGATTTGTTGCACATGCATGGGAGAGAACTGTGCAACTTGAACAATGGTCACGCAGTGAATTGGAACCACGCGACCCGGGGCTCCACCGCTTTGCCTACGACTACACCCCCTGTCCCCCTCGTCATCATCCTTTATTTCTCCTTATTCGCAATCAATACATGGAGTCCTGTTAATTACATCATTTATCTTTATTTACTATAATTACCTTATGGCGTATGTATCATCATCATGATTCCTCAATTTACAATCATACAAAATCAATAAGAACATACAAGCATAACAACAACATATCACATCAAAGCATCATGTTCCCATCGACCGGTTCAGCTAGGGAAGACCTCGATGATTACTCCCACAGGACCGCGTCGGATAAACACGATCTTGTGTGGTTACGCGAACACGGTCCGATTCTCTGTAGGATTCATGCATGCCACATTGCTTTCGGCATAGACCGTGTCCCAAAGAACACAACCTGCGTTCGGTCCGTGGGTGTGGTGTTCCGGCGACGCCTAACCCAAATCTGATAAGAGGAATTAGATCCAGGTAGGAGACCTGACACGGTCTGTGCTGCATGAGCACGGTCTGTGTTATTCTCCAGTGCAGCGGCGGAACAGTTAGGGTTCGTCGTCACATATAGAGAAGGACACACCGCCAAGGCACAATCTGCGTTGGTCAACACGGCCCGTGTTTCATGAAACACGGTTCGTGTTTTCCTGCGCAAAACGCTTCCTCTTGGTCGCATCCGAAAACAAGCGATCTGAGGTTTCAGATCTCAAGAAAAACATCAATAGAACTCCAAAAAATATGTAGAGATCATCCAATATCATCATAACATTAAGAAAAACATGTTTCATCATAAATATGAGTTTCATTTCGTCCTCTCCTCGCTGTTGCCCCATGCTCCCCGTACGTCCTCTTTCCTCTGGCACAACAAACAATTAGGTGATGAAAAACAATAACAATCCACGGAGAAGATCATGTCTTACCTTGGTTGTGCAAATAGGAGAGAGAGAGATTACAAGGGGAGGAAGAAGAAACAACAGCTAGGGCAAAAGGAAGAGGAGAGAGAAATCTAGGACTTGGTCTTATTTATAGGGGATTAATGTCAAATAATTACCTAATTACCCCTAATTATTTTTAATCAGATTTAAATTATAGTCTAATTAAAAATTAGGGCATTACATAAAGACTCTGGTGCCCATTGAGCTTATAATTATGAATTCGTGTATTGTCTATTTGATATTATATGACCTTTATATGGAAGAGCACCATGGATTTATAAATGTATCGATTGAATTTGTTATATTTTATAAAAGTTTGTGTTGCAAGATTATAGTTTATATCTCCAATTAATAGATGTTTCATTAAATGTTGATACAATATTTATTGCTTCTGCTGTTATATAATAAATTGACATGTATAATTGTGAACGTCAGTTCCTCGTCTTAAATAATATTGGCTCTTGAAAGGCTTACGAAAAATAAAATCGACAAAAGATATAAATACCAATAAACTTATCGTCATATCGAGGATTCGACCGATATGAATCGATAGTTTATAAGCTGCGATGGTAGTTAAAAGTGATCGAAAAATGTTACTTTTTCATACATCAGAATCACAAAGAAAACAGATGGCAATAAAAGTATAGTGCCAACTACTAAAGCCGAAAGTTCCGAGAATCCTGTCTGTCGCACATTTCCAATTCGTGAAAAACCCAGGTCTCTCAGAACTTTTGTTCCAAACGTCGATGATCTAATAACAAGAAACTTTTCGTCTAATTCGAAAGAAAAAATAACGTATTTTTTTTAAACCATGGTATTTTTCACACAGCACACGAACGCTGGAAATAGGATTGGATAAGCATTCGAAAGTAAGATTAGCTCTAAGTACCTACCAAAAGTTGGTGCTTCTAGTAAGGGAAGCTGCAATGCCGAGTGGTAATTTAGCGCAGCAAGCTTTGTCGCAGAAAATAACCAGCTCATAACAAAATTTACTAACATGGATGATGTTTCGGCAAGGTGAGCATTCGGCCAACAGCTAGTATGAGAGAAGGAAAAAGAATGGGAAACTAATAAGTTACCATTACTATGTCATTGAAGATGAACGTCTGAGTGGGGTTCTTGTCTGTTTGTCTTCCTCCAGTGATATCATTCCAACATGGGTCGGATCCTCCAGCATCATCTTGGCCACCAGGTAACCAGCAACAGTCCAGGTCTGAAACTTGCGTGCTTGCTTCCCGACATACCTCCCTAATTTACCATCATAATATTCTGGCCAGTTATCCTTCAGTAACCTGCTCTCTGCTAGCTCAATAGCTCGACGTGCTACATGTGGCCGCCCGGTCTTAATGCATGCAGCTGTTAGAAGCCAAAGTAGAACTGAAACAGGAAAAAAAGTTATGATAAATATGTATTTAGTGGTATATGAAAAAGTAACCAGGCTACAAAATCAATAACTGAACCGAAAAGAATAGCAAATAAATCAGTTAACCGGCCATCAGCTGCATAAGTTCACACAATATTATGAGAGCACAGATATACAGGTTATGCAAATACTTCACTTCTGGTCTTCTGCTGCCCTAGTTTTGTACCATTTTGAAGAGAGAATCTAGATTATGTTTGCTTAGTAACACAAAAGGACTAGGACAAAAGCAAAAGGCAACAGAAAAATGACATGATATTCCTAATCTTAAAATTCGTCCAAAATAAAAGTTTTCACAAGAAAATTTTCCTAAGTGCTTTTCTTCTCCCATTGTAACTGAATCAAATAAAGGCCACAAAGCTTGAGGACGATAAAAGGTGATGCAAAGCATTTCAACTTGAAGCTTTTAGAATCTACAGGTGGCCGTAATGAGAGCTGACTGCAGTTACGCAAACGGTTGATAGGACCTAATGTGCAGAAAGAGTCCACAGATATAAAATTGTGAAGACAGTTTCATTAGAATTTCCAGAAAGAGCTGTCAGGATAAGGACGCCTCAAGTTGGCAAAAAGCAAAGCCTTTTTGGTTGCACACTACCAGCACCTTGGCCGATATATTAGACAACTGGTACTTCAGACGGCACGACTTTAATTTCTATACACTGTCATTCCATTCCAGTTCTTGGACTAGTGGTCAAAGAATGGGACAGGGTGGGAAGCAGGGCTTCGATTGTGCCAACGAGTGCAAAAGGCCATTTTACCTCCAGAAGTGACTAATTTCAGGGGCACATTGACCATTTTGCTTCTTAAAATCAGGGTTCTTCCTGTTTACTACTATTATGACGAAGTATGCTTGTTCCCCTAAAATCTCATTAAATAAATGCTCTGTTGCAATTATCACGTATTCCAATTGTTCAAAGACATGCTTGCATAAAAAAGATGCTTATATGTTGCATGTAATACCTGGCCAGGAGCCTCCATTGTGATAGCTCCACCTAGTGTTTTTGGGATCACATCCAGTCACAATTCTCCATTCATGACCTTCCAGAGCTGGATAGCAAACCTTTATAGGCATTTCACCAACTAATTCTGTCCAGCGTTCTTCAATCAGATCCATAAAAGCAGTAGCCTGATCTGGAGTAGCCAAAGATGATATAACTGCAATACAATTGCCGATGCAGAACCACCGAAAATCCATTCTGGATGGACTGACATTTCCAACGAAGTACCCACCATTATTTGGCAAAAAATCAAATATCCAATCAGGAATTGAGTCAGGCATCACATTGAATTTGTTTACAGCAGTATGAGAATACTCCTCTGTTTTGTAGCGATATATGTCATTAAGCTGGCGAAAGTCAAGCCAGAAGTACGTCCTTATGTGATAGCTCAAGGCCTGAAGACGCACATTTATCCTCTCAACAAACTCCTTGCCTTCATTATCTTGCTTTAGCAATGCTAATGCACATCTCAAGGCCATGAAAAACAGAGCTTGTATCTCAATAGGATAGCCATATACGTCCTGTAAAATTAGCAACTCCACTATCTTTATACTGATCAAATGAAACGTTTGTAACTCCAGAAGTGTAAAACTAGTGGTTAGTAATGCTGATAACAAGGCATTGAATCTGTGAATAGTGATGCATCAAACAAGATTATAATAAATGACTAGTGTTCAGTTCAAATGTTTAATGTTTAAATTTGGAGCAATCAATTGATCTCCAACATTCAAGAACCAGGGTGTAAATTCATATATTCTGTAGTAACTCAAGATAACATGGCAAATCTTATACCATGAAGCAAAGAGAGGGTACATTCCTAAGTATTGAAGGGTTTTAACAATGTCATTTCTTTTAGAGACTATATCAACACGAACATGCATATATTAGTAAAGAGTATTTATTTAATGGTGCAAGATGATTCTATAAAATATGGTTTACATTTCAAACTCAGTATAGTCATTTAATATGGACACATTCAAAGATTACCAACCCATGTACATTAGCATCTAAACTCATTTACATAAAGAGAAAAAATCTTTTCTTTGAGAGACTCATTTAAACTATCTCAAACAGCAGATCATGAACGCTAATTATTTCTGTGATATGTACCAAATACTCCATCTAATATAAGTTCAGCTCAAATATGTGAAATCAAGTAGTATTAACGTAAATACTAAAATGAATTCCATCCTTATTAGATTACCATTCTGCGGTCAATCATGCAACAACCATCTGCACAGAGCAATGTAGGAAATGTATCAAACCCCTCAGAAAGACACAAAGACAGTATAAGGCGCATGCCCTTTTGGCACTCAGGCCTTTCAGCTAGAGCTGTGTCCCCTGTGGACTTTGTATATGCCCTCAGCAAAAAGATCCACCAAAACCCAGAATCAACAGGAGCAACCCTGCCAATGGCACTCTCGCCAAAGTCTGCTACCAAGGTTTCATTCTCCTGCAGTGGGTTGTGATGAACCTTGAAGCTTGCTGGCATGACACCTGCTCCTAGCCTGAAGTAGTCAACTGTCTTCTCCCATGATTGAAGTCGCAGAGTTTTTAGGAGGAAGGTTTTAACTATTTCTGGCTCCTTGTTCATCAAAAATGCCAAGGCGCTAGGAACAAAATCCCTCACAAACACCTGCCAGAGGAATCCACAGATATACAATATTGATAAGTGTATCATTTGCAAACAATATCACAACTTTCTGAAACGCACAATGCATCAGGAGTTCCTAAAATAATAAAGAAAACTAATTCCGTGACTTAATTGTCGAGACATTTTTGCCAAAAGAAAATGAAGAAAAAGAAAAAAGAACACAAAAAATTGTGTATTAGTGTTCGGAATTGGAATTGCACATTGTAAAATCAATAAATCTATATGGTAAGACAGGCGCACTATGAGATATCTGAAACAGCATGTTCTGGATATGATGTGTGCAGAAAGCATAGAACAACTGAGCAATATGTTGAGATGTCTTGATTCCGGTACCTACTACATGTGCAATATAAAGGAGCCCTCTCATGTGTGTGTGTGTGTAAAAGGAGGTGTTACAACTCAGAATTTAGGAAGTTGTACAATATAAATGAAGGTGTCACGACTCAAAGATTTGGAATTCATACTGGATTTAACTCGAACAACATATCAGAATGCTTCACTATCATAGAAAACCTGTTTGGAGTGAACTGCTTCTCCAAAGGATTAAATATACCTGATTATAGTTTAGTGCTTCCTCTGTATGATCAAGGGCAGCAATCGTCCCAATTGGTTTTCCTCGAAAGTAGACAAGCGAGCGCCTCAGAGCTTCCCAAGCTTCATTCACGATGGAATGAGACTCTGAGCTATTGAATACTCTTGGTGTATTGGCCACTGACTTCCGAGGAGACTGTATGTATTCTGGGAGGTCTGCTGCCTTTAATTTCTCAAGGTTCCTTAACAGACGGGGAGGCGATGCCCCGGCAATTGTTCGAAGGATATCACAAGAGTGTTGGCGGTCAATGCCAGTATGTCGGCTCCGATCATCCATCTTAGAGAAGTCATACTCCTCAATATTCAAAGGAGGTGCAGCCATGGTCTTTTTCTCATTTTCTGCTTCTTCAATGGCTGGAGATCGATGAACTGCAAGTTTAAAATCAATATCATATCACAGATAATTTGAAACTGGTTACGAATCTGTCAAGCATTAGCATGTCCGGATATGACACATGAGTTCACATTCAATAGAGTAAGGCAGGAAACCAGTTTAAATAGTGTTGAGTTCTCTGTACAATCAAATTTCTCGCGCATTGCATTATAAATTCATAATAAGCAAAGCTAGAAACCTTTAATTTTTCTTGCGATTTTGTCCATTTCTTCCCCCAAATCCATATTGGCCGAAGGCATACCTACAAGTTCAAAAACGTGACATTAACGTTAATCAAACAATTGAGCTATCTAATAATGAATAACTTTGTCTATGATTAACTAGTTGATCGCTACGATCACCGTGACCTACATAAAAACCAGCATAGGAAGATTATTCGAATCCTTCTGCCCTGTTCGTGTCATCGTTGCATTAGCATCAATGTAAAAAAAAAATAATACAGTACTCTGTTCACCAAAAGTAACGAGAATTGCGTGGATACGGAAATCTCTCATCCCCTTTCCACATTAGAACAGAAAACCACAAAAAATCGATTCATACATGCATATAAAACCTTAAAACCTAGATATTGGCCAAAACATAAATATATTATTATAACAACAGCGGCATTAACCTAAATAATAGCAACATCAATCAGGGTATTCGATGACAAACTAAATCATCGCAAAAATTACTCAAAAAGAATGAAAACATAGGTCGGTGCAACAAGAAGCTAAAGAAAGACGAAAGCCACCACCACACACAAACATTTTTGCATCACGACTTGAGCTACGAAATCCGTCCTAAAAATCACCAAAAGAAACCGACAGAAATGAGGGCACGTTTGCCGTGAACCACCTAAAACCACCCGAAATCCGATCAACCTCGAGACGCACCACCGTAAAATCCGCCGGAAACCACAAATAAGAAAGCCGATCAAGTTCGAGGCGCATCGCCATCAAGATCCCAAAAAGAAGAGATCGAATTCACGACATAGAGAAGGATCGTCACCTGCGAGACCTACAAAGGCGGGAAGGGGATCGAAGGCGACCGCTCCAGGCGATCGATCCACCAACCGCGACGACACCCCCCAACCTCGCAATGCCTCGTATTGGACACGCTCTTTTCTTGTCTCCGGCGACGGCGAAGAGGTCGCGTTCGCTCTACGGCTTCCACAATGACGTCGCCGGCGGTGGCTTCGAGCACATCGAACGGGAGGAGGAGGAAGACGACGACGGGTTTGCTACGTGAGAGTGAGAAGTGTAGCTAAAAAGTAGGCAACCGGAATTGGCCGGTGGACGAGGGGAGTGACCGGGTACAGCCGGTCGCGATTTCCGGGTTCGTTTCGTTGGCGCCCACGCGTTCGTCGTTCGTTGGCCTCGCAATAAAAATGGAGCGGCGAACTGACCAACTGGAATTTGGGCCCAAAGTTTGACCCGCTTCTGAGGGCCGCGAGGCGCGAGGGGCTGAGGGCAAGTGGGACCCGGATGCTTGGGTGTAAACGGTGGCTTCTTTTACGATTTGACGTAACTATCCGGTCGTGTGGGCAAAGTGGGCGTTTTCGCCGAAGTATGGGAGGGGTAAAATGGGAAGAAGAGAGAAGTGGGCGGGTTTCGAAACGTGATCGCGACCATAAAAGTCTGGAGCGCGCTAAAATGCCATTTGACTGTGGGAAGGGAGTTGGTGGCTCCACCAGCTTTCAATTTGAATTACTCCAAAATTTAATGGGCATTTTAATGTTAAAGTTGACATTGAAAATTAATTAATTTCTCTACCAGTTGATTTAATGATTGATATAATTATTTATTTTATAGAATTTTGGTATTTAATTCTATTTTTTATATTATGCTTCACGGTGTAAGTTTTAATATTATTCGCCTATCTTACCATTATTTTTTAATTTATTCTTTTTAATTATATATTACATTTTATCCTTTTTAATTATATATATAATATATTAAAAAGATAAAAGTGAAATGGGACCCACCATCATCTTATCTTCTGTTCATGTATCCATTTGATTTTTTATTTTAAATTTAAAAAGATAAGTTCAAATAAAGATAAAAGAGGTAAGTACATAACTAAAAATTAACAAAAAAAGTAGTGTGTGTTTGCATTATGAGTTTGATGAGGTGGGTTACGTTAGGTTGGAATGAGAATAGACTCATATGGCAAATACCATGTTTGGAGATATATATATAGATATATATATATATATATATATATATATATATATATAAGTAGAGTGAGTTGGTGTGTAAAATTCATCAAATAATTTAAATTTCAACCCATCAATTTGGTGATATTTGATTGGTTATAATTTTTATGCTTATTTTATTATTACTCCTATTTTTTTAATTTTAAATTAAACTTAAGTGTAAAATAAACTTTTATATCAATTTATCCTTTGAATCTCATTATTTAAATTTTTTATCCAAATAATATGTGGTTTAACTTAATCCATCATTCTCATCCAATTCTTATTCAAATATGAATTTTATGATCAACTACACTGTACTTCATCACCTCTTATTCCAGTCTCCTATCACATTCCTTCATTACTAAATATCCAAACAAAGTCTAAAGGTATTGGGCATTTAATGTTAACAGATAGAATTACAAAAGTTGAGAAGGAGTAAGTAAGATGATATTTAAGTTCACAAGATGAACTCAAAATAGGCTATAGTTTGAAGGCGAAAAAATATTTTTTTAGAGCAGAAAGAATGACTACAAATTATAGTAACTATCTGTTTGCATTAATAGAAAAAAATGAGATGCATAAGTTAATGTGTAAAGCTATAAGAAAACTAAAAAATTTCAAAATCAAAATAAGAATTATCCAAAATCCCACTCGCTAAAAATATACAATGTTCTCAACATAGCATATCTCATCTATGAAAATTGTGCAATTATGATAGTCGAATCACCCACATGGTAGCTAGGGTTATGGCAAAAGATCACTCCTATAATGAGTCGACATCAACTAGTCCCGAAATGCCTGCTCTAGAAGAATGATACAAGAGACACATATATGAAGCTATGGGGCAAACAAAGAAGAGACGATTGATGTCCTCATCTGCCACACCCATCTAACCTTTTTAAGCTCTAGTGAGAAGTATCATTCCTCAAAAGCTAAGCGAAAATTCTAACTTTGAGTGGCTTATGTGAGTGCTAGATGTGTGAGGTGTCCACTTTGATGGTTTTCGAAACTATGCCTCTCAGAAGTAATTGTTTGTATGCCCCTTTTATTGAACAACCAGTAGAAATTCATGCCTAACTATTTGCTCTGGAATTATTTATGTGATACCTCGAGATCCATTCAAGTAACTTGAGAAGGACCTTGAAACGTTGGTCTAATTGAACTTACCTAAATAAACGAGTCTAGGAACCATCTCCTTGATGTGCCTTGGACTAACCAACAATATGCAATTCTCCTTGTTGGATATGTTGATAATGACTATAGTTGATAAAAGTCATCGTAAGTGTGTCATCCAAAACCCACTCGTGATTCGAGAAGGAGAGGCCTCACATGGAACCTAAGGAAACACATACAAGTGTTGCAAATGGGGAAGAATTAGGGGCGATCATGGATAGCCGACCGAATCAATTAACCAACCAAAATTTTAACCATTTCACTAAACTCAATTATTTGATTCAATTTTAGTTAATGGAAATTCTATTGTTAATAAAAAATGTTCGGCATGTTTGCCATTAACTAACTAAAAACTTCAGTTAATAATTGGAATTATTCAATAATTATATATATAATCAACTTTAATATATATATATATATATATATATATATATATATAAGTTGCATATTTTGCACCTTTTTTCACTTTTTAATACATGCCTATTATTTACAAATGAAATATTTTATTTGTTTATAAAGAACGTTATTCTCACTATGTAATAATTTCATATTCTTAATATCAATTGAATTGTGATTTTTTTAATTTACTTGGGTTTTTATTTCCAAATATTTATTAAATTTTAATACTTATTTTAATTTGTACAAACATTCTAATTTATTTTCGATATATAT
>LTAE01009507.1:12160-28536 GCA_001647135.1 Pontederia paniculata
TTATTTTATTATATATATATATATATATATATATATATATATATATATATATTAAAATAGTCTTTTTTTCTAACCGATAAATGGTGAATTCATCAAATCGAACTGAAATTTTCGATTAACCAAAAATTTTGGTTCGGATAATGGATAACTTTTTAAAGCCTATTTGGTTTGGTTAACCAACTTGTTTGGTCGATTAATTAATTAAATCGACAAATACTCATCCCTATGAAGAATGGTGGAGATCCCTCGTTAGAAAGTTAATGCACTTGGTTGAAGGCGTAGCCTAGAGTTCCATAAAAGGTCTTTTTCTAAAACATGCAAAGAATACCTTACTCTGTAAATTCTTCTTTGGCCTCGTAATCCATCCAACCTAGAGTGAGAGAAGGGTGTGGTTGGTCTAGCGGAGATTATAGAGCCCGAACACACCTAGCAAAATAGAACAACAAATCTGCCTCTAAACAACCAAATAAATCCTTGACTATCTACCACAATGTCGTTAACAGAAATTGCTCCTCAAAGTGTCCATGCATTGCTCAAGCTAGCATATGCATGACTTGTAAGGAATTTTGTAAGTTTCATAACATTAAAATGCAAAATGTTAAGAAATGATTCCTTACTTTTAATTTGATCCATTCACTATTCTTTCATCTTTTGATAATTTGAATAATCATCATAAATGTTTGTAAACATTTGTTTATAAACTTATTTTATGGATTACATTTTCTAATGGTGAAAATGTGCAATTTGTGAATATATAAATTAATCATTGTCTAGGAAAGTTCCCAAGCTTTCCAAATGAATTCCATATGCCATCTATGGAATTTGATCAGAGCGAGAAAGATCTTCTTGAGTTGACACTTAAATTAATTAATTTATTCTTTAATCATCAATAGTGTGAGGTATAATTTTATTCCGCATTTGTCTATTTTATTATTGTTGTTAATCATGTTTAAGAAATTATTTTTTATTATATTAAAAGATTAAATGATAAATTCTTATAATTTTAATCATGATTAATTTATGTTTAAGAAATCTAATTTTGAATATAGATTTATAACATGACTCACATGTAGTATATGAGAACTGATAAAAGAACCGCTTTAAGAAGGACCAAACATCCACCCCCTTAAATAATTTCGAGCTCCAACCATGCAATTTATACTCTATAACCAATGTCCAATTTCAAGATCCACTATACTTGTTTGATAATGGAAGCTCCAAATATGTGATCAGTAGAATATCGATAGGTGTCGAGAGCTCCTCATCGTAGTGGGCAATCTCCTTTATCATCATGACAAAGAAGATGAAAAAATGATTTGGCATGATTTATCTATAATTCACAAATGACCCCAAGTAACTCTACCAAGATCGAAATGTGAAGGGCCTCCGCATCTGAACCCTTAATAAAAAAATCGTCTCATTTATGTAGAACTAGACTAAGACATTGTTTGATAATACAAAAAACATCAATGCCAAAGGGCACTTTTGACGAACCTCGCGTTGAGACTGAACCACCCACTTGTCAATTATATGTTGATCAAGACAAAGAATGAAGCTCTGATAATACAAAGCTCCATCTAAAATGTCTAGGTGTCGAGGCAAAAAATGCTAGAGGAAGGAACATGAGACATAATCATAAATTTTGGGGAAGCTTCGTGTCCTCGAACGTCACCATGCAATAATGATCTATGAGGCAATGATATATATGTTTGTGATGGATTGATCGTTAATGAAGGTCAATTGCATTGGGTATATTAGGTCATCTAGCACATCTCTTAATTGGTTCGTCGATACCCTAGCCACAATAAGGTAAATAATATTGGATTAGGCGATGAGCCGAAAGGATATTCTTTGTTGGCGTCCGCTTGAGCAACATGAACGGTAGGAAATAATTGAGACGTTCAAACCCCAATTCTCACTAGTAAACTCATAAATAATAGTCCTGATGTTTGCCCCGAGGATCACTCTAGTCGATAGTGTCTTTGTCATCAAATCAGATGGTGAAATGATTAACCGCTGCTCCCTTAAACCCTCCCTTAAAAATAACTCATAACTTAAAAGAGGTCGTTGAGAAAAGCTTTTTTCATTATATAATGATATGACTGTCACGGTGTCACAGGAGCAAAGAAAGTTGTATGATAATAGACAACTCTTTCATCAATTAAGATTAAATTTGGGTATTCTTCTATTTTAAAAATAGTAAAATATTTCCATATTTCATATTTTTACATGTCTACATGAAGAATAATTAATTACGCATCTCTTTCTTATTTTCTAAGACACAATAAAGTTGAAAAAGTTTGTTGCTTGACTACATCGATCATTTTGACCACATGAACCCTTGGTGGCGAAATTAACAACATTACGTACTACATTGACCAGAACCACCACAACATTACCCCAACGACCACATAGACGTTTTACTTGTTTTGGTTAACACTTAATCCCTTAAACTTAATAAAAAATGATTTATCAATGAAGGGCTAAGATATATTTTGCATCCCTACTACTTTGTAGGTGCATTAAACCCAACATAAATATCACACACCAATATAATTTTCATAAAAAAAAACCTGTGTAGTAGTTAGAAGCTAATAAATAAACTTGAATAGACGAATGAATTCACAGGAGGGAACCTTATGATAGTGTAGCATGTATTAATGCATTATACCAATACCACACATAATTTAAACATTTGGAGACCAGTCCGTAACCCGTTCCACATTTCAGATCATGTGTTAATGCATGGGACCATGTCATCTTTATCTATCCTCATTTGTCACCTTTCATTTGTCACCTTAAATGAATTTCAGATATATGTCTACTTCAAAAAAAAAGTATTCGGTCGCCAACGGGGAATAAAAATGAACACTTTCAACTGCCGGGTGAAATTGTCTGTCCCCATTTTTTATTCCCAAAAAGGATGGCACTTTTTTTTATAAAAACTAAATGATTTTTAAGGATAAAATGATATAATGATAGATAAAATAGGAGATAAAATACTCAGATGTTGCCTAAGAGCAATAAGTAATGCAGTTCATCAATGTAGCAGTGGATTAATGAAGTACTGATACATCTGACGTTTTAAGTTGTTTTAATTGGAACAAAGATCCTCCAACAGGGGAAAAAAAGATGTAATAAGCATGAAACCATTCGTTTTATATGCATGATAGAATTCTACTACCAATTGTACCATTAGCAACAACGTTGCTCAGAAAACTTTGAAATGGTGTATTTATAGCTGAAAAAGTAACACAAGGAAGATGCAATGATGTATGCCATCAGACTTCAATTTAGAAATGGCACGTCTTGCTTCTGTTAGTGTTCTAGATCTGGAATGGTGTATTTATAGCTGAAAAAAGTAACTCAAGGAAGATGCAATGATGTATGCCATCAGACTCCAATTTAGAAGTGGCACGTCTTGCTTCTGTTAATTTTCTAGATCTGGAAGTACAATTCATCAACAGTAAGATCAACAACATAAAAATTGGTCCAAAAGTATGAATGATCTTCCCGCCAACTTGTTCCTTTCATATTGGTGATGGTCACATCCCATACTTATTTTGATCATCAAGTAATGTGAATATGTGATTGAGTGGATCGAATCCAGTTTGCACCTACAATATTCTCATCTTGTCCAGAAGAAAAAAATGCAATTGAACAAAACTACAAAATCCTAGTATGACAAGCTAAAGGCACATGCAAACTAAGTAGCCGATGCAATCGCCTCTTAGTTCCAATTTATAGGGGGAATAACACTACTGTAGGCAGCTGACATAAAGAGAGCCTCTAGCTTCTGAAATTTGTAATCTACGATTAAGCAGGCACAGCTGCCTCCTTTTCTGTTTCTTCATTTTGCAGGCTCTGGTAATATGAAACCAAAACTTTCCACCCACCAGGACACATGAAACCATCAGGTGGGCTCTCACCAGTCCTTGCGTATGCACGCATCTAGCAGCAAGTGAATTTGGTCGTATAAGAAAAAGGCTAAATGAAGCATGAATTTGTACAAATAGCAGAAACAAATGTGGATTGATTGTTATCAACCAAAGCAACTGAGTTAAAATGACTTTAATACATATCATATGAACAAGATTTGATAATGAAACACATCAGAAGGACATGAATATTCTTATTTAAAGAAAACAAATGACTGCTGAGGTGCATTAGAACGATATGAATATGTAGCTATTATAGAGAGATGCCAAAGTTAGTGGCTTTTCTGTGCTTGAATTTTGAGACTAGAAAGTACCTTGGTTCCAGAGATGAAGAGAAAATCTTGAGCACGAGAAGGATCAAAAAACGACATCTTCTTTGCCACAGTGTCATAAGCTGCTACCTGTTACAATAAAAAATATAAACTAGGAGATCAAATTGCTGGGAGAATGATACAGTAGCATGACACCTAATATTTACTGTAATTTGTCTAGATGTTAAAAAAACATATCAAAAGCACATGAATGAACAAAAGAATTGGAGCCCATCAAATTAGAATGACATCAAGGAGTAAGATAAAACGTGTATGCCAAATAACACTAGTTAGTATAGCAAAATCCTATCACAATTGGCTTTTCCCCTGATCTTAACAAAAAGAAAACGTGAAAGTTGCATGAACTACAAATAGCTGGTTGCATGTCGATAGGGTGGCTCTGTATAGTACATGTTTCTGGTACATAAGATGCATCAGAACTCCAAGCCTTTATCATAGAGATGGAAGCTGTTAAGTTGCGACTTGAAAGGCGGAAAACAATTTTAAAATATATGATATAATTATAGATTGAATGATGGCCCAATTATCACAAGTAAAAATGAAGAGAGGTACCCTGAAAGGTAATATATTAAGCTTCTCCAATCCTGGGGCCATGCTTAGAACTTTCTTCCCATGATCCGGATCATACAAATCCCTTTTCTCCGTCGGATGACCCATTCCAGCAGGATCACGACCTACAATATAAAAATTAGCCCCTGCATTTATCCGTGCCTTCGCATGCCATTGTACTTCTGTTGGTCCTGCATAATGCATGGGAGACGGAAATATTGCCACTATGGTAGTCTCAGGGTCAAGAATTCCATCTTCCAAAACCTGTTGAACGACACAATAATTAAATATTAGCGGGAAACACTAAAACCATATAAAAGGAAAAGACATATCAATGAGACAATACCTTGCTGTGTTGTTCCATCCTCACATCCAGAGGCACATCATCAACCTTAGTAAAACCACCCAATGGATGAAGCAACAAAATAGGATTCTTGTATCCCATTTCCAAGAGACGTCTGCGAGTATCATTCATCAGCAATGCATGGCCATTATGTACAGGATTTCTCAACTGAAAAGCAAAAACAGCATCTGCCTCGCGTTTGTCGAATTCCTTGCGAAGTTCTTTCGGTGATAGCCTGTAGTGATCAAGACCATCATTGTACTTGATTGGTTCTAGCACTTCCAGATCACCACCGATAAGCCAATTGCCAGCTTGAGCTATTACCTCCTCAACATAAGGTAACCCAGGAGCTGTTGTTCCCCATGTACGAGCAATTCTTTCTTCCTTGTTATGTTTGTATATTTCAATTCTGCAACTTATCCACAAGAACCGAATAATTAATAAAAAGTGACTCGAAGGCAATACAATACAACCACCAGAAATGGCAATCAGAAGATTCTTTAGTCTAAACTTTTACTATCTTACAAGAACTCCCATGACTCATCTCTTTATATCTGGTTTTGCTTGTTTGTATTTCTCAACTCTGCTAATTATCCATGTAATAGGAACACTGTACAGAACATGTTATTGTCATTATCTTACAAACAGAAATCAACCGATAAAATACAAATAATTCTCCTGATTGCTTACAGAACAGGAAAATCACATAGTAACAGAACAATTACTCTGGAAGCCCCTTCGTTTCATCTTAAACTCTATTTTTTTTCTTTACAGCACAATCTGATCTTTGATATTTAACATATATAATCCGCAGGAACACAGCAAGAATACAAAGATGCAATAGGTAAACGATATTGACGGTAAGCTCAGTCTCAAACGCAAATTTGGTAAAACAGGCCATGCATGGAGCTATCGAGATAGAAACAGCGCAGACAACATTTATGAATCCTATTGCTCTAGAAAAAAAATGTTATTTCGGATATGCACATATATAGGTCGCAGTAACAAGAAAGACCTAAAATGGATTAGATCAAAGGAGAACAAAATGTCACCTCCTAAGAATGGCGACGAGGTCACCATTGGGACCGACGAGGGTGACGTCGGGCGCGCCCCCGATGGCTGCCTTCTCCTCGTCGNGCTCGATCAGCGAGCTCCGCGCGGCGCCGCGCCGTGCGCCCGCGGAAGGGGAAGAGGCGGTAGGCATTGGGACGGCGGAGAGCAGGGAGTTGGAGTGGTATAAAGTGTTGAATGAGACGGTGAGACGGCGTTGGTTCCTTCGATGCTTTGGTGTTGTTTGCAACGCTAATGACGTCGGTGTAACAGTTTGGGATGAAGTAGGGAAAAGGTGGAGGTCGTAATAAGTGTGGCTTTTGTAGGAGGTGGAGGTGGGATCAGAAATGAGAAACATGGTTTGTGGATGGAAGGACCAGAAGGGGGATGGAGGACAGCAGGAGTAGGAAATAGGAGGGAGAGAGAGAGAGAGAGAGAGAGAGAGAGAGAGATCCTAAAATGGTGGCTCCAAGAGGGGATTGTGTTTTTTTTTTTTACATTTTTTGGTAGTGTTCATTTTTTTAATAAAAAATGTGTGTGTGACAATTTCTAGTGTGTAAATTCATGTAAACTCTTATAAATATTTGTAAGTTTAGTTTAAAAAAAGATAGAATTTATGATATCATTTTTGAAGTATCTGTTCATAAATAATGAATTTCAACTTTATAAACAAAAAAAGTATTAATAAGTTTAAATGTTTACATAATATTTATAAAAAAATGGGTTTACATGATGGGATATAGTTTCTGTTTGGCATATATTAGTGGTTAATAGCGAATAGCGATTAGCGACCAAAGATTAGCGATTAACGGTAGCGAGTGAATTATTAAATTTAATAAAAGTGTTTGACAAATGCACCGTTTGAACAAATCAATAAATGTAAAATGACTAAAAATGGTACAGACAATTATTTAATAAATTACATTAATATATGTGTCATAAGTTGAATAACACATTTTTATTTTAAATATTTTAATATTAATAAATAATAATAAAATAAATAGCTGATCAAATAATTTATAAGTTAATAAAATAACAATAGATAATAAAATAATCATATAATATAAAATAATAAGTGTCTCATATAAATATTAACTAATATTAAAATATTTTGAGAGTATATTTGAAAATAATTTTTCATAAGTTTGTCGCTATAGTGAATTATTAAATTTAATAAAAGTGTTTGACAAATGCACCGTTTGAACAAATCAATAAATGTAAAATGACTAAAAATGGTACAGACAATTATTTAATAAATTACATTAATATATGTGTCATAAGTTGAATAACACATTTTTATTTTAAATATTTTAATATTAATAAATAATAATAAAATAAATAGCTGATCAAATAATTTATAAGTTAATAAAATAACAATAGATAATAAAATAATCATATAATATAAAATAATAAGTGTCTCATATAAATATTAACTAATATTAAAATATTTTGAGAGTATATTTGAAAATAATTTTTCATAAGTTTGTCGCTACCCTATATGTTGGTCTATTAAGCGTTTCAAAATGCTGAGTTCCAATCGTTTGTCGCTATTATTAATTATGCTTACCAAACACCTTAACTAGCGTATTGATTTGATCAATGTACTATACATTACTATAGACACTAATTTAAATACGTGTCAAACAGGGTCATAATCAAACTCAGATGTTACTAAGTTATGTCATTAAAACTCTCTATGGATGCTGTTGTGGAACTAAATTTTTAGACTTTGAATATTTTTTTGTGAGAGTTTAAATTATTAATATTTGATTAGTTTAGTACGAGAGGATAGATTATTCTTTTTATGAAAGTATTGACACGGTCTTCGACTATTAGTTCTCTTAAGAGCGGAGTCAAAATCTTAATTCAGAAGGTGCAAATTTATTCATTAATTTATATAGTTATTTATATTAATTATAATCAATACAAAATATAAGATCATCTTTTTTGAAAAATAAAGGATAAATAAAAAAAGTAAAATGGGTAAAATAAGAATAAAAGGAAAAAAAGAAAAATATAACAGGATCGAATTATGACTTTTTGATTTTAATATTAATTTTTTTATCTAATCAACAATAAATATATGTCAAAATAAGTTGCTATCATAAAAATGTAATCATATTCAAAAGTTGTCAATGCACCCTTGGTCCCATCGGCTCCGCCCTTGCGCTCTCTCCTCTCTCACTATATGGGAATTCAGACCTTGCCAACTTACTTTTAAACATTTTAGAGTGGAGTGAATGCTTTTGGCTGAAAAGTTTTGAATGCGAGTTTGAGAACCACATGTTAACATTATGTGATTCTATGCCATGGATTTAGTCCCTTTTATTTCATTGCGACTTCTGCGGTATGGAATTATTATACTCATGTTTTCTTTTTTTCTTTTAAAAAAAGTTGATGGCTTTTTATGGCATGGGGGTTGTTGGAGAATGTTTGATGATGATTTGTGGGGGGAAAGCAGGGGTTACCGTCCACGTCTTTTGGTTTTGGAAGGAGGGGAATAATATTAATGTTGGGCTGGGGGGGAATTTAAGATGCTGTAATTGGGACCAATAATTGATGGGATTTGGGATGCAGGAGGATGATGTACTTTTATTGATTTTGTAACAGTTTGGGTTGAACATGCATAATGAGATTTTTAAAGAGTAGGCGTACAGTAAGATTAAAAAAAAGAGAGAGAAGATTATGTTTCTTCCATTGTACTGATTGGACGTTGGAGAATGATAATTAATAATTAATTGAGGCCAATATTGGACTGATTTTCTCATATTTGTACATAATTCGATCATCCGAATAGATCTAAACTTAATTGAATTGAATCATACTCGAATCGACTCGATCATCAATGAGATCATGTATGATTTTAATTTTTTTAAACTCGACCAACTTGATCCAATTTAATGATTTGAAATTTTATATTTTTTATTAAATTCAGACCAATTTATTATTGATAAAAAAATAATACTAATTTAACATTAAAATATATTAAATTTATACTTACATCATTGAAAAGTATTACAAACTTTTGAAAAATATATATATTTAATATAAAAAATTTAATCGAATAAATCTATGAGTTAATCATTAAAGGTCGGATTCAATCAATTTGACCTAACAGAATCTGATCAAAATTAATCGAGTTAAATTAAAATTGGGTTGAATCAAATTTGACCCATGAACACTTCAATATCAATATGTACCTTGTGAATAATTTAGCAGGACACTTAAAAGTCAGCTGAGCACTTATTGTCGAGGATATTAACATTTTATTTTTTTATTTATCTTATAACTTTTTTATATTTATTTTTTTATTAGTTTAACTAATAAAACTTTTACGATATATTTTATAAAATTTCATGATCTTTGGACAAGACAATCATCGATAAATGAGACATGTATTTGTAATATCAAAATTGTTAAGATTAATATTTTACTTAGGATCGTAAAAGGATTATAAGATCCATGATCGGACAATGATCGTGAGGTTTTATAAAAAAAATTATAAAATCGTAAGATCAATGAAATGTTAAATATAAAAAGATAAAAAGATCGTAAGATATACCAAAAAAGATTAAAATATTGATAATTGTGTAGGCTTTGGGCCCTGGCTAATAAATGAGACGTGTATGTCTCGGATCTAGATTCACTTCTTAAGATTTGATAACCAACGGGCAGAGAACAACAGCAATATCTGGACCGACGCCACTTAAACAAACAAATTTATGAATGTCTGAAAAGGACTTGTGGATCCCAAATACAGCAAGGAACGGAAGAACAATTTTATGCATGTCATAAAAGAAATCGACTCTAAGATAAAAAGGAATAAGAAACACAAGAAGAGAACTCTTACAACTTACAATACATGCATTGGATTCAAAGGGGTACGTGTTGGGTCATAAAATGTAGAATAAATAGAATAATATCAAACATGAAATAGGATTTTTTAAAACAATAATTGGTTTTTAATCATTATAAAAGAATATCTATTCTTATCATTACATAATAACATTATTTCATCATTTTATACTTTTTTCAATTAATATTTGTTACCTTATTCATTTTTCATTCAAACATACTATTTTTTTTATTTTTGAATAACACAAAAATAATAATTCTAGCACATGGTGAGCAAATAATATTAGATAAAATCAATTTTAGTTGGCACAATTGAATAGTAAAATTGTGTTTCATGATTGATACGAGTTAATAAAAATAATATCAAATGTTAATTTCTCTAAACATTGGTGGGTTTCCACTGAAAAAATAATAATTTCAGATGACATAGCAGGAAAGAGTGTGGTACCAGTGTACCACTTATATGATTCATAAAATTTACATTGAATGGCCTTCAACTGTTTTGATTCGCCACAAGCTGCATTGCATTGAAGGATACCAACTCCCACTATATATATATAGGATCCTATTTCTTGGTGATGCAAGTTCCAAAATCTGGGCAAGTTATCAGGTCCATACTTTTCAGCTTTACTGATGAAAAACGTAATGTTGATGAAGGTGTACAAGTGCTTGTGGAGTGACAGATTTTTTCAGCTTCTAAACGCTGGGCTGTTGATCCAGGATGGCTACTCGCCATGGTTTGATTATTGAATCATTTCTGCTGGTCTTCCAGTGAATGGTGAGCTAGCAAACTTTGGCTTCAACCAATCTTTTCATGGGGAGACCTGTGATTCTCATTTTCCCATAAGATTCAATCAACATGATTGACCAACCCTGTGTAAATATTGGTTCAGTAAAAAGTATCACTATCAATATAAATCACATGCTATTACCTACGAAAACTCAAAATTAAAGCATCACTAATCAGTCATCCAACCAAAATGGAAGAATGTTGGCACAACATCTGCACAAGTAGCTAGACTGCATATATGAAGTCAGATTTCCACAAGAACCTGAACATCTCTTCGTTGCTTAACTCTCCAAATCTTAGAACAGGAAATTGCTATTGTTGGTTGAACCAGTGCATATTGAAGGGGGAAGAGTAAGGATTCGGATCACCGATGGGGACTCCCGGGATGCGCCCTCTATCCATATATAGCCGCCGTGCCCGCACCCGTCCGTCCCTCAAAGGTGGCGTTTCGCGTCAACCGATTTCGGCGGTTCCGGCGCCCCTGCAGGTGCGTCTCCTCGCCGACGGACGCGACCTTGGTGACCACTTCAGGTCACTACAACAATCTCCCACTTGACTAAAAGTGGTCACTGTGTTAGCACTCCCACTATCCGTGAGTAGTCTAACTGGAGATAATATCTCGAAGTTCCACTATCCGTGAATACTTCGTACTGACTCAAACATTCCTGAGTCCCATCAAACCCACATGCTTGATAAAAGTACCACCTGCAATTCTCTTTGTGAGAGAATCAGCTAACATGTCGCTCGTAGGCATATAGGTCACTATTATTTCCTTCTTGTCCACTATATCCTGAATATAGTGATACTCAATCTCAATGTGTTTTCCCTTTGAACTATTGACTACACTGTGTATCAAGCTAATCGCGGCTTGATTATCACAGTACATCGGTAAAGGTCCATTGACCAAGTCGAGCCGTAGTTCCAAAAGGAAACGTCGGAGCCAAACTCCGTGGGTGGCTGTTGTACTACAAGCAACATACTCAGCCTCCTGTGTGTGTCTAGCCACACATCCTTGCTTTTTGCTGCCCCAAGAAACGGCTGCTCCACCCAGAAGGAACAAATGACCTGATGTGGATTTTCGGTCGTCTATATCATCGCCGAAATCCGCATCCGAATACCCTACAGCGTCGAGTGTATCAGCCTGGTATGTCAATCTTAGTTGTACCGTNTCCACCTCTGATTCCTCCTGAATCCTTCGGATGGCTGCCGCCGCGGTCCACCTCTGATTCCTCCTGAATCCTTCAGATGGCTGCCGCTCCCCTCTGCCAGTACTTTGGTCGCCCGCTCATTCCCAATGAGATCCTTAGACGCCCTCCCAAAGCTTCCTTTGACTGATCCGGACGTCCGCAGATTCTCTCCTGGAACCTCGGACACCCACTGTCTGCTCCAGACAGTCTTCGGACGTCCACTAACCTCCTGTCAGTTTCCTCGGACGCCCACACCTCCTACTGTCAATTCTCCTGGTCGACCGCTCCTGTCTTCCTCAAACCTCGAACGACCTCTGACAGACTCCATCATCCGTCCGCCTATCCTGCAGTCGTCCGATCCTCTACCTCCACCAGTTCAGACAACTCCCTAGGCGCCTGCTTGTCTTCTCTCCAAGCCTCCGGACGTGCTCTGTCTTCGCCTGATGTCATCCGGTCGCCCGCACTCAACCTGCGATCGACACTCCTCTGCTGCCTTTTCTGCTCTGGTCGTCCACTGTCTCCACCCTGAGCCCTCTGGACGTCCACTCCTCAGCCTGGCAGTCTTCCGGTCGTCCACTGTCTCCTCCTGAGCCCTCCGGACGACCACTCCCCAACTTTATGTTGAAAGTTGTTCTCTTGTGGTCGCCCATTCATCAATCATCGGGCGACCTCCTCGGTTCAGCCTTTTACTCCGGTCGTTCTTTCTCCATGTCTGATCGATCGGTCTACCTCTGATCCCTCCATATGTATATCCTCCATTATCGGTCGTCCTCTTTACATCTTTGGTCGATCGTTTATGCTTTTGCTCATCACATATATTCTCCTTATGATGCTGGTCGACTGCTTCATATACTTAGGACGCCCACTGCACACATGTAGTTCTTCTAATATAAATTGCGTGTGCATTGGTCGTCCACTCTTTTAACTTAGGTTGATCACTACTCTGAACTTGAATATATCCTGTTAAATCAGCTCAATAAGTTCATCAGTACAGACTGAGTTCACTTACAAATTTGTGATCATTCAAAATAATCTCGGGATCCTAGATTCAACACCCTTGTAAAATGTACCGTGTTTTCATAATGTAAGCATGTATTCGCCTTTATGTGACATTGTTAAGGTGGAACCTACCACAATGGAAACAATATAATTTGTCCTTTGTTAGCTCATCCTTTTTGGGTGCTTGATAAGGCCAATTTCTTTTATGTTTTCCATTTTCTTGATTTTTGGCTTTCTTAAGTGTCTTGCCCTTAGAGGAAGTGACCCTCTCCTTGAACTCCTTTTCCAATTCGACCACAAGACTAACGACTTTGATCAACATCTTTACCCTTTTTTCTCTAATGGAGGTCGCCATAATTGTCCAATTTGAAGTACTTTCTCATGTATTCATTCGTGATCAAGTTTCCTTGTTGGAGGCCAAGGAATTCATTCCTCTTTTTATCTTTGATATAATCCGCAAAGAAACGTTCCTCAAGCATCTCCAGAAAGCTTTTCCAAGACACATCATCATCTCCATCAAAGGTGAACTTGAAAGTAGATTTCCTCCCAATATTTGTCTCTCTATGAAGGCAATATGTGGCATACAACACTTGTTTTTCTTTTGGACAATATGTGGGTTTGAAAGTGTCTACCACCGCTTCAACCAAGCTTCGAGACCTTCCTCACCATTGAACCTAGGTGGCTTGAACCTCAAAAATCACCCAATGAAGTCATGGGCACCTTCATTACATGGGCTTGCGTGCAACTATAATCAATCCATCAAGGAAGGAATTTCTCTCATCCACAATGTCCACAATCAATGCATGCCTCGGTCTCATTTAAATGAATACATTGATCATACATTAATGGTTAGAATTAATAAATATAAGATGAAACATGTACCTTCCATTTGGTGGTCACTCATAATGGTTGCATGGACTTTAGACCTAAACACATTAGACCTCAAGACACCTAAAAGCTATCTAGGCTCTGATACCATTTGTGATGCCCCAAATTTGCAACAAGGACATGACGAGTCATAGATGAGAATCTAGATCATTATGTTCGACAATTCACTTCACATTCGTAAACCCACATAAAAGACTTTAAACTTGAACATGGCAGCAAAAATATCATTAAACACAATCCATAATCACTTCAAACTAGTCCAAATTTATTCACAGGATCTAACATAAGATTCAAGTTTGAAGTTTCTTTTATATGGGTTTATGAATGTGAAGTGAGTGAATTGTCGAATGTAACTCTTTAGATTCCTGCCTGGAACATCCATGCCCTACGATTTAGGGGCGTTACAATTAATAATATTAATGTTATGAATTCTGCCAAATTTTCAATGAAAAACATCTAACCTCTTTTAGGGATTTTCATCCGACGGAAACAAACTATTGGGGCCGGCTCGGTGGTTTGGTTAGAGTTACCCCACTACAATCTGCCCTTAATTGAGTTAGATTTGGATTAGAGAAATTTAAACCCCAAGTTCATTCGTTATCTTAATTTTTAATTATGTTATTTTATCATGTTTTCTGCTATTATTTAGTATCTCCATGTTCATTTTTTTAGTTTTTAAAATTTTGTACAATACTTTTTGTTGAAAAATTTCTAGATTAGAATCATGTGTACACTATTATTCAACTTGACATAAAATCGTTTTAGAAAAGAAAACTTGATCGAACAAAAAAAATAATATCAGGTCGGGTAGAAATAAAAGATTATTTGAAAGTTGACTTGATCCAATCGGATTTAATTTTTGGTCCGTGTATTTGATCATTTTGCATATTTAATAATTTTGATGAATAATAATATTTTAAAATAAGGTAAATACATAATAGTTAAAACTAAACATAAAAGTATTTATAGAAGTAAGTAATTATAATATGAGTTAATTTAATTTTAATGTTAGTATTTTGGTCCTTTAAGTTAAAATCGTTCAATCTAATAGCAGACCTAATTGGCCGATATTCAAATTATTGTGATCCAAAAATGATTGGGTCTTGTGAGATTTGTGCTAACCTCTTACAAGACTAAGCCTAAAGAAATTTACTGTTTCGATAAAAAAATGATCCAATCGGTATCAAATTCATACTCACTTTTATCTGCTTAATCTAGTTTAAATGATACCGAATTTAAAAATGACTCAACTCGATCGAATTGAGTCATATTTATGGTCGGGTCCGACTCATGAATATCCTTCGCTTGTAAGGTGGAAAAAAATATTTAAATTTGCCAGACAACCAAGGGGCGATTAAGAATAGAAGGATTAATTGTGTCGGAAGCAAAATCAGAACCCAATAATATTTTTTAATTATAAGTTTTTAAAAAAACTTAGCTTCCATCTTACCGAAAAAAAAAACATAAAATTCAACGCCTTTAAACTTTAACCTCATTAAATCCCAGAACAAGAAATTTGCACTACTATTTTTTTTTATTTCCTCGTTCTTGCGTGTCATATGCTGTCAGAATTATCGCATAGCATTTGCACAAATAATAAATACTGCCAACAGGTTTACTTGCCTGTCGCGAAGAAAAAATAACTAATCATACAGGATGCTTCTTTATTCTTCCATAAAAATACTAAATATTCAATAATTTATGTGTTTGGATATAAATATGCAAGTCAAACGTATATGAAATTAAGATGATGAAATTTTCTTATGCAACAATATATATCATTGTGATTGAAATGATAAGAAATAAAGTTATTAATCAACATCTCAGAATGTGAAGTAGTAAACTCTTTTGATGTTCTTGGTTTACTTTCTTTATTTCATTTTCCGCTTAATATCAGCTTCTAACAAAAGCTAGTAAGTCAACTTGTATGAGCCCACAAGTTAAAAGTAGCCAAAGAAATTAAGGGTTGCATTTGTCATGCAACTCATATTATGAATTTTAAAGCAACTTATTCATATGAAACTGGGATTTGTAGTTATTGATATTTCTGCATAATTATGATATCAATGATTATTATTAAAACAATATGTAATTACTTGTATATTTAGTCGACATATGGTAGGAAAAAAGTATTATACAACCAAGTTTTATAATTATTTTGTTGATTAATGGGTAATTTTTACATACAGTACTCAACTTTGCCCACTATCCGTGAATACTTCGTACTGACTCAAACATTCCTGAGTCCCATCAAGCCCACATGCTTGATAAAAGTACCAGTTGCAATTCCCTTTGTGAGAGAATCAGCTAACATGTCGCTCGTAGGCATATATGTCACTGTTATTTCCTTCTTGTCCACTATATCCTAAATATAGTGATACTCAATCTCAATGTGCTTTCCCTTTGAACTGTTGGCTCCACTGTGTATCAAGCTAATCGCGGCTT
>LTAE01009509.1:0-14100 GCA_001647135.1 Pontederia paniculata
CTTGTGCCTTACACACTGGGCGTAATTGCTCATGGAATACTGCTTTTCCTGTATGATCCTACAGGTAACTAGTTCTACAGTGGATGATGGTGCTGGTGACTACAGATTTGCTCGTGATGATGCTGATGCTATGCACATGACAGGGTCTTAGTGTCATCCTTAGAGTCATTAGATTTATGACACTAATTATATTGTTCAGACTTCCGCATTTACTTTATTGGATATTATTTTAATTGATTAAAGTCTTCCGCATTTATGAATTTTTTATTGACTGGTCAACATAGTCAAATTATTAGTCTAAGAATTGCATCGTCGTAGCGTCTCCGAGTCCATATTTTGCCACGTGGCAGGATGTGGGTTTGAGGGCGTTACAGACGAGCTGTTCTTCTCACCTGCGCACGCAAGCGAGCTTCTATGCATTGCCTGCACAAGCTCGCCTGCGTCGCCTATGGACGCTCGCCGAAGATAGAGAGAGAAAAAGGAGAGAGAGCAGAGAGACGAGAGAGAGAAAGAGAGGAGAGAGAAATAGGAGAAGAGTAGAGAGGGAGAGGACTAATATGATCATGTAGTATAAAATAATAAGTCAATCATATAAATAGTAATTAATATTTAAATATTTTGAGGATATATCTAAAAATAAATTTTAATACGCTTGTAGTTACCCTAGATGTTGGCCTTTCAAGCGTCTCAAAATGTTGAGTTCCAATCTTTTGTCACTATTATTAATTATGCTTATGAAACACCTTATAGCATATTAACTTGGTCATCATGTTATACGCTTTGTAGACGCTATTTTAAAGATGTGTCAAACAAAAGCTTAAAATGATTTTCAAGGTGGAACTAAAATACTGAAACATAGTGTCACGGACCTGATTCCAATTGTAGATGTCAAAGGACGAGGGTGAAACCCCTCAACTTTTCTTTTTCATGTGACACATTTTTTTATTTTTTTTCTCTCATCTCTCACAATTTTTTTCTTTATCTTAAAAAAAATGGTTTCCTTTTCTTTTATATTATTTTTTATAATTTATTTTAAGTTTAAATTTTTATTTTATCTTTTTTCTCTCCTCTCTCTCAAAATGTTTTATTTCCATTATCTTAATATAATTATTTATTTTTATTAATTAACTTAATTATTCAATTATAAAAGCTATTTAACTCCTTTTTGTTATTCGAAATAATGATATAATCGAATGAGTTTAATTAAAATATTTAATATTTATTAAATAATATATAATTTAGTATTATTTATTATTATGTTCTTTTTATAATAATATTATATTTTAAACAGATATTTAAAAATAATAACTCATAATTTTATATTCAACTTAATCTTTATCTAATATAAAATATATATTTTATCTTTCTCATTATAATATTTTGTTCAAACACTCATTGGAATTAATCTACCAAATTATTTTTTTAATTTTTATTATTATAATTTAGTGCATTCAAACATCATTAAAATTAATGTATCGTCAAGAATCCGAAACGTAACTTCCAATTGCTAAACCCTACCCATAAATTCATACCTTTTTTTAATTTTGGTTCCCACTTCTTGCATAAGGCGGGAACCACCTTTTTTTTTTGCTTTTCGTTTTTATGTGACAGGCTTTTTTATTTTTCATCTATCTTCTCTCTATCTAAATAATATCCCTTTTAATTTTATATTTATTTATATTATAATTAGAAATTTTTCTTAAAATTTTTATATTTTCTATGCAATTATTTCATTGTTTTTTTATTATTTTTTCTAAAATTGTTTTTAATTTAAATTTAACAACTATTTTATTATGTTATACATAAGATTTGATTGTTAGTCTATTTTAATTATTTAAGAAATTAATTATATTATATTACATTAAATATATCATATAAAAACTATTATTTTAATTTCTAAATGAATTAGTCTTATTATCTTTATTAAAAACATTTAATTTTTTTATTCTCATAGTTTATCTAAACATCCACTAAAACTAATCTATTAAATTAATAAATTAATATTTTAATTTTTATCATTACTTTTTAATTTATTCAAATACTAACAAAATTAATCTATCAAATTCAAATTTAAGTTCCAACAACGCCCCCTCGATAACTTTCGGCAAATCTTTTCAGAATTTGTTGTCATGAAAGTATCCTTCTACTTTGCCGCCTGAGTTCAATTCAGTATGAAACAACATTTCAATGTTGTGCTGATAGGCGAGCTGCTTTAACATTATATTCATGACGATAACACAATATCCACCCATTTATGCGTATATTTGAACTATGCCGCTGTTTGTTTTATGAGTATGCGTTTGGCACATGAAATCGGAGCCGGAATCGACTCCGATTCCAGTCCGATTCTTCCAAAAAATAAGACATTTTAAGAAATCGAATATCGAACCCAAGGTAAAAACCTCGGGTCATGTGACCCGGGGATTTTACTGGCGATTAGGAATCGTTAGTTCCGTGCACATATGATGCAACAATAGCATTTGCAGCTTTTTTTCATTTTTTTACTTTTCTTATTCAACTTTTAACTTTAAATTATAATTTTTAATTTAATACTAACTTAATAATATAATTATAAGTTATTAATTATCTCATTATATTTTTTAATTAATATTTTTAATTATCTTTATAGTAATATTTTATTAATTTAAATATGAAATTAAAATAAGTTTCATAAATTATTCATGAGAATAATTTTATTTTATTTAAATTTATCGTATAAGAAAATAATCTATTACCTTATGTATAGTTTATAATGATAATTATTTTATTAGTATAATTAATAATAATTTAAATAGATTTTTTTATGAAAATATTACTGTTAAAATAAGTATCCTTCTACTTTGCCGCCTGAGTTCAATTCAGTATGAAACAACATTTCCATGTTGTGCTGATAGGCGAGCTGCTTTAACATTATATTCATGACGATAACACAATATCCACCCATTTATGCGTATAGTTGAACTCTGCCGCTGTCTGTTTTATGAGTATGCGTTTGGCACATGAAATTGGAGCCAGAACCGACTCCGATTCCAGTCCGATTCTTCCAAAAAATAAGACATTTTAAGAAATCGAATATCGAACCCAAGGTAAAAACCTCGGGTCATGTGACCCGGGGATTTTACTGGCGGTTAGGAATCGTTAGTTCCGTGCACATATGATGCAACAATAGCATTTGCAGCTTTTTTTCATTTTTTTACTTTTCTTATTCAACTTTTAACTTTAAATTATAATTTTTAATTTAATACTAACTTAATAATATAATTATAAGTTATTAATTATCTCATTATATTTTTTAATTAATATTTTTAATTATCTTTATAGTAATATTTTATTAATTTAAATATGAAATTAAAATAAGTTTCATAAATTATTCATGAGAATAATTTTATTTTATTTAAATTTATCGTATAAGAAAATAATCTATTACCTTATGTATAGTTTATAATGATAATTATTTTATTAGTATAATTAATAATAATTTAAATAGATTTTTTTATGAAAATATTACTGTTAAAATAAGTATCCTTCTACTTTGCCGCCTGAGTTCAATTCAGTATGAAACAACATTTCCATGTTGTGCTGATAGGCGAGCTGCTTTAACATTATATTCATGACGATAACACAATATCCACCCATTTATGCGTATAGTTGAACTCTGCCGCTGTCTGTTTTATGAGTATGCGTTTGGCACATGAAATTGGAGCCAGAACCGACTCCGATTCCAGTCCGATTCTTCCAAAAAATAAGACATTTTAAGAAATCGAATATCGAACCCAAGTTAAAAACCTCGGGTCATGTGACCCGGAGATTTTACTGGCGGTTAGGAATCGTTAGTTCCGTGCACATATGATGCAACAATAGCATTTGCAGCTTTTTTTCATTTTTTTACTTTTCTTATTCAACTTTTAACTTTAAATTATAATTTTTAATTTAATACTAACTTAATAATATAATTATAAGTTATTAATTATCTCATTATATTTTTTAATTAATATTTTTAATTATCTTTATAGTAACATTTTATTAATTTAAATATGAAATTAAAATAAGTTTCATAAATTATTCATGAGAATAATTTTACTTTATTTAAATTTATCGTATAAGAAAATAATCTATTACCTTATGTATAGTTTATAATGTAAATTATTTTATTAGTATAATTAATAATAATTTAAATAGATTTTTTTATGAAAATATTACTGTTAAAATAATATTTTATGATATTAATTTTATGTTATTTATTAATTACTTTTTATTAGTTTTAACCGATATATTTTATAAAATATATTTTTATAAAAATATTAATTTATGATATTAATTTTATATTACTTAATATATTTTTTAAATTGAAATAAATTTTATCTTTATTAAAAATATATTTTATATTTCTAATTCTCATTTTTTATTCAAACATCTTTAGAGCCTATCTATAGTCATTATATTTTTAATTCATCCAAACACAAGTAGAATTAATCTATTATATCAAAGAACTCGGAGAATCCTTGATTCTCTATCTAAATGCGGCCTTAGAGTTTGAGGTTAGTAGACAATTGAATTTGTCGGATATGATGGGAATATAAATAATTGTATGTCATCTGCTCCTTCTGTCACGTGATGTTGCATTTTTATGTGATACTCTGTATTTAATTATTGCATCTCTTTTCTCTCTATCTTAATTAATTAAGATTTTAAATTTTTTGAATGTAATCACTCTTGCCGCGAGACCAACCAACAGATAGAAATTTCTTTTTTGCCAAATTATGGTTGGAACTCAAAACAACACCCACTTTTCAAGATGGCTTGCCTTCGGATCTCTTGACTATCGTATACTCATACTATGAACTATTTTAGTAATAGATAATTTATCTTTTTTTAAAAATAATTTATTTTGTTTACATAATTGAAGATAAGTTAAAATATTATCATTATTTTTAATAAATAATATGAAAGAAAGGAGTTGAATTTTTTTTTCTTTATGGCTCTGAATTTTCTTAAATTTGTATACACCTCGGTGGACCAAAAAAACTATTTTTTTATACCCAAACATGGGAAACTAGGACTCAAATATCTTTTATTATGGTGTGCCCTATGCCAAAAAAATTGCAAGTACCTCAATTGTATTATCGATATAATTCTAATATTCTTTGTCAATAGGTTCAAGTCCAAATCTTTTACTTAAGCCCCATTTACTCTTTTGACTATTCATTGTCTAAAGTTATTTGATTAAAGCAACAAATCATTGGTGAGCCATTAATAATCATGAAGGTCATTAATTTTTATCGCAGTGCTATTAAGGCTAACTAGGCATGTAGAATCCGTTGTACAATTTTCTTCGAAATAACCCAATAAAATAAGTATTCCTGAATGAACCCCATTGAATCTAAAGAAACAGTTTTTCAGGTATTCCTAAAAGAACCCAATTCCCCCATGACTAGGGGCTAATTCGCTAAGAATCAAATCACACCATCATGGATCAATTGAATCACATGCAATTTCACTTTAAATCCTTATCATAAAAATCTAGTTATGCATCTCATACAACACTCAATCAATCAATAAAATCATCATTATACATGGAGAAATATGCCAAACAATAATTCAATAAATTATATATAATAGAAGATTTGGTACGGCTAAAAAAAGTCATCACGACCATTGAATGGGACTATCATGGTCGTGACACTGAGTTCACAACTACAAATATCCTTCACGGGCATGAAATAGGTGTCACGGGCATAATACTGTATTTCACGGTTAAAAACCTATCCATAACGGGTTGTGAAGTTGGTCTTCATGTGCATAGCTCTAGAGTTTTCTTCACTGGCGTGAGAGTCAAGCTCACGGGGCGTGAACACTTGTCTCACGGGTGTGATGATCTCCTTTACGTGTTGTGCGGTTCACGGGCGCGACGATCTTCTTCACGACTCCTTCCTCTCGACAGCACGGACGTGAGCATGTAGTTCACGCGCGTGATGCTTGAGTTCATGACATTGATTGAGCATTTCACGATCATGACCTATGAGTACACGACCGTGACTAATTACGATATGTGCTCCCAACTTCATTACGACTTGTGACACTTTCCATCATGGCCGTGACCAAAGCCCTCTTTTCATCCATCTTCGTCTCACGACCCGTGACAAATCCATCACGGTCGTGACTGAAGCTACATCGTTCATCTGCTTGACCTCACGGCCCGTGACATATCTGTCACGATCGTGACCAAGGTTGTTTCCCCCATTTTCTTTCATGTTCTTGTAGTACAAATGCATATATCATTCTTATGATGATAAACTATCATCTCTAGTCCGAGTGCAATAAATCTAATCATCCTAGAAGTTAGACAAGGACTAATAAACATAAATATCTTCATAAATCATTTAATTTAACATGAAAACCTATCATACAATTATCCTCATATTTCATATGAGTCCTCTATACCATTATATGCATGATAAACCCTATATTTGATCCTTTGATGCATTAGTTTCCATGTAGATTACATCTGAAAAGCATTATCATTTAAGCAGTTACACACAAATCAAACAATATATTTTAATCATCAACATTGTCTCTAATCATAGGCAAATTAATCTAATCATATTAGAAATAAACATGGATCAATGCATAAAGATTCTAATAACTATCCTAGGGAAAACCTAGCATGGCATGAATCCAAAATTGAAATGTCATTCATATGATTCATCTATATCATCTTAAATATATGATCAACCCTATATTTGATCTTCCTAATTACATACCTATTTGCGTTGCGGTTTTTCCCTCGTTTGCTCCTTAGGTTCTACTTGTCGTCGCTCTTGTTCCCTTGAGATCATGTTATCATTCTCCTTCATGTGTTCCTCTGCACTTGGGGAAGAAGGAAGAGAAGAGAAAAAATGTTGCAACGACTAAGATTTCTTTATGAGAGAGGAAAGGTGTTTATTCTACCTTGATGTCTATTTATAGGAGTTCTCTAGGGTTTTGTACAATTTTAAATAACTAAGAGTCTATTATTAAATATGAAAACTCCTAATTAAATAATTAAGATGATTTTTTAATTAATTAAAAATCTTGATTGTTATATAATCTCCTTAAAAATAAATTTGTCATCAAATTTAATCATACTATAAATCATTTCGTTATTTGTTTCTAATACTTTTCAAAAGAGAATTTCTTTACTATGTATTGTATCTCAATGAAAATCCATTTGAAAAGTGTATAACCTTATCGATTGGGTTCAGTAGGAGTTCTTAGGGTATCCTAGATGTGTGGTTCGGACTCAGCTTTCATCCCATAAACTCTTCCCAATGTGGAGCTAGGGGTCCTCGTGCTCCCTGAGAGTCTTGATATTTATGTCGGTCTAGGAAGTTTCCAGAAAAGTGAGCATGCTTCCCGCAGTTAAGGCATGCACCAGTACTGCGACGAGATTCTCTAGCATGGAACCTTTGGCAATGTGGGCACTACTTCTTACATCTTGATGCAACTGTGGTTGCCCTTCACGAGGCACATATGGCCTTGGGCGCTCATCAAAATGGCGATCTCTCTAGGTTGAGGCCTTGGCTTGTATGTGTTTATCCCACCTGGGCATGTCCTAATCTTCTTGTCGTGCTAAGCTATTTCCTTTAAGTTCCTTCTAGCTTCATGATGTCTCTCTCCAAGCGCTTAGTCAATTCGGAGGCGTCATTGAGGGTCTTGCAGTTTCCCCCAGTGGTATTTGTCCTTAGACTTGGGATCAACCCTTAGACAAAATGGTTGGTCCTCTCTATTTCATCCTTTTTCAAAGTACAACACTTTTCTAATTGTGTAAATTTATCTAGGTACTCAACTACACTCAAGTTCTCCTGTTTCAATTCTAAAAATTCCCATTCCTTGAGGTTGTGCTCATAGGAAGGAAAATATCGGGTCTCGAATGTCTTTTTGAAATCCTTCCAAGGGATTGGGTCATGTTCAAAAAAGCTGATGGTCTTGGTAGTTTTCCACCAGTTATTTGCATTCTTTGTCAATCAGTATGCAGCATACAAGACCTTTCGGTCCTCAAATCACTGAATCAGTGCAAAAATTTCTTCCATGGTATCCATCCATCTTTTAACTTCATCAAAACCATCACTACCATTGAATTCGGGAGGATGAAGCTTCAATATTCTTGAATTATGCCCTTGGAAACATGCGCTGGTTGATTTTGTTGGCCTCCTTGGATTTGTCTGCCTTGATTTTCACCTTGAGCTTCTTCTTGCTCCTGCCGATTCTACTCCTGACGACTGACGACACATCTTAAAGTCATCTTCATCGACAAGAACAAACTAAATAAACAAGTGTACATCCCATTTGAGTCTTAAACATTTAATTCTTCATTTTTTCCCTCTTGATAACCTCCTAAGGATTTAACATATTTACTTGATAACCACCTTAGGACTTGACTTATACTCTTCTTAATGACATGGTAACTGTTCTTGATTCTTGCTCATAGACTCTATTGACTTAAAGACAACTAAAAAGTGTCTCTCATCAAGCTCTGATACCTAACTTTAACACCTCCAAATTCACAACCCACCATGTAGCAGAATATGGACTTAGAGATGCGACAACATTTTTCTTGACTTTACATTTGATCAAAAGATTGGTCAACAAATTGGACATATCATAAAATAAACCAATGTGGAAGCTATAATCTTTCAAATAAAACTTCATAATGTAAACTCCATAAATATGTATAGCCAAATAACAATATTCTATTGCATAGTTTCAAGTGAAATGACATAATGAAAACAAGTTCAACAATTTTATTGGAAAATTAAAATAACTCAAGACTAGACTTCTAAACAAGTGCAAGCCACCAATGTTATCAACGTTATTATCACCACTATTGTCATCACCTATCAATTGCGTTCATCACCTGCAGGATCAAAAGTAGGGGAGACAATTCTTCCATAAACGATGTAGACCAATATGTAATGGAAATACATGATTAATCATATATAAAAGGCATGATAAGAAACTGAAATCAATATCGATAACTCTCATTTTATTCGCTTTATCCATTAACCTTCTCATTTCTCTATTTCTATGTTTTCAAGATATTTTATTATTTAATTGCAAGAATCTCAATTGCATTGTTAATACAATGCCCAATATTCTCTATCAATAGGTTCAAGCTCAATTCTATCTTTTACTTAGGACTCATTTACTCTTCTGACTATTGGTTGTCCTAAAGTTATTCGATTAAAGCAATCAGTCATTAATGAGCTATTAACAATCATGAAAGTCACTGGTTTTTGCCACAGTGTCATTGAGGCTAGCGAGGCCTGTAGAATCCGTTGTATAAATGTCCCCAAAGGAATCCAATTAAATAATTGTTCTCGAAGGAATCCAATTATCTTTTAGGTATTCCTAAAGGAACCCAACTCCCCCACGGCTAGGAGTCAATTCACCGGGAACCAAATCATACCATCATGGGTCAATTCGATCACATGCAATTTCACTTTAAACCCTTATCATGGAAATCTAAATTTTGCATCTCATACAACAATCATTCAATCAATAATATCATCATTATGCATGGAGAAATATGCCAGACAATAACTCAATGGACTATAAATATGATAGAAGATTCGGCACGTCTAAAAAAAGTCATCACGGCCCATGACAGGGTCTGTCACGATCGTGACATTGAGTTCACGGCCAGAAAATCTCCTTCGCGAGCGTGAAACTAGGTGTCACGAGCATTATATTCTATTTCATGGTTAAAAACCTATCCATCATGGCTCATGAAGTCAGTCTTCACGTGCGTGACTCCGGAGTTCATCGGCATGAGAGTCTATCTCACAGAGTGTGAACACTGGTCTCACAGGCATGATGATCTCCTTCACGGGCGTGTTGTGCGGTTCACGAGCATGGAGATATTCTTCATGACTCCTTCCACTCGACAACATGGGCGTGAGCATGTAGTTCACGGGCGTGACATCTGAGTTCACGACCGTGATCGAGCGTTTCATGGTCGTGACCTATGAGTACATGATCGTGACTAATTACGATATGTGCTCCCAACTTCGTCATTGCTTATGACACTTTTCATCATGGCCATGACCGAAGCCCTTTTCATCCGTCT
The DNA here is from genome assembly GCA_001647135.1 of Pontederia paniculata. Taxonomy (NCBI): domain Eukaryota; kingdom Viridiplantae; phylum Streptophyta; class Magnoliopsida; order Commelinales; family Pontederiaceae; genus Pontederia; species Pontederia paniculata. The sequence goes on from LTAE01009509.1 coordinate 10,106, forward strand.
TCGTCTCATGGCCCGTGACAAATCCGTTATGGCATTTACTTGACCTCACAACCCATGACATATCTGTCACAACCGTGACCAAGGTCGTTCCCCCCCTTTTTCTGTCATGTTCTTGTAGTACAAGTGCATATATCATTCTTATGACGATAAACTATCATCTCTAGTCCGAGTGCAATAAATCTAATCATCCTAGAAGTTAGACAAGGAGTAATAATTATCTTCATAAATCATTTTAATCTAGCATGAAAATCTATCATACAATTATCCTCATATTTCATACGAATCCTTTATACCATTATATGCATGATAAACCTTATATTTGATCCTTTTATGCATTAGGTTCCATATAGATTACATATTGAAAACTAGGGGTTATTTGACCCTACCTTGAGGTCTATGCATAGGAGTTCTCTAGGGTTTTGTATCATTTCAAACTAAGAGTCTATTATTAAATTATGAAAAGTCCAAATTAAAAATCAATTGGGATGATTTTTAATTAATTGAAAAATCTCGGTTGTTACAACAATTGCGTTGTTAAGAGCTCAATCGGTACAAGGTGTCAGTCGTTTGTCATTTTTTCCCTCTTCTCATCTTTTTCATTTTTTCTTGTTTTGCCATCTACAGTCAAATCTCATTATAGATATGACATGGCTTAAGGTTAACTTGGAATAATGAAGACTTTGTATCTCTATAAAGTTTATGTTCTAAAAAGAATAAAATCTTTGGGTGACTTTTCTATGTTGTTTTCGGTAAATAAGTTTTGCTTTTCTCCAAATTTTATGTTGTGAGGGTGCAACTTATAAGCTCATTAGTTAACATATTTCATATTTTATATAATTGAACACTTCATCATGTTTACCTATGGAAATTAGAATAATGCTGAAGAACTTAATTCATGAATATGTATGGAAAATATTGAATTCTATGAAATAAAGAATGTATATGAAAGATTATAGCTCAAGTATCTTCTTTTATGGTTATGATTAATAATTTTTTAATATAAGTTACGCATGTGATGTAAATCTTTCTATATATTTCTCAAGGGTTCCGTGCCATGTATATGTACAAGTGTTCATGTGGTTATGTGACAACTAGATAAGTAACAACTTGATATGAACTAAAGTAATTGAGATGCATCTCAAATTGTTGACATGCCCCTAGAAGCAAAGTGTTTATGGAGTTGAAGATGAAGCTTGCCACACCATAACATGAATTGTGCATCAGAAATTGGTTTGATGAAAACATCAGCTAATTGATCCTTGGAGGAGATAAAACAAATGATTAAATGCTTGGTTGTCACCTCTTCTCGAATGAAATGATGGTCAACATCAATATATTTTGTTTTGGCATGAAATATAGGATTTGTCGTGAGGCAAGTCGCACCAAGATTATCACACCATAGAAGTGGGGCTTGAGCAGGAAGGAATATGAGTTCTTAAAGTAAAAAGTTGATCCAAATTAATTCTATAGTGGCATCAACGATGGCTTTGTATTCTGATTTAGTTGAGGAGCGGGCAACCATCTTTCTTTCTTTGTAGACTAGGACACCAGGTTGGTACCTAAAAATATTGCATGACCCCAATTGAGCATCTGTCATGGAAAGCGCCTGCCTAGTCAGCTTTTTAAAATGCATGGAGCGTTAGAGAATTTTATACTCCTATGAATAAGCCTACAAGCATAGTGTTCTTCAAATAACGAAGGATCCTCTTAGATAGTTGCCAATGATGAGTTCTCAGTTTATGCATGAATTGAAAGATGTGATTTACGACAAAGCTGAGGTCAAGTCTGATTGTGGTTGTATACTGTAAAGCTCCAACAATTTGTCTGAACAGTGTTGGATCAGAAAATAAGGAAGCTTTCACATGAGAAGTAGCCTCTTTGGACATAGGGGATTTTACAAGTTTGGCATTTGGCATCTTGGCACAATCAATAATGCCATTAATATAGAGCCGTTGAGATAAGATGATGCCACCTTTGAGATGAAACTTCAAGGCCTAAGAAGTAATGCAAGTCCCCCTAGGTCTTTAAAAGTGATGAGCGGAAATTATGTTCGAAAATAAAGGTGGCACCATGTTTCAAAACGTCAAGGTTTGACAACTCTAGACCTCGGGGCACCTGGACAGAGACAAACAATCAACAAGTCTTAAGAGTTAACCTAAACACACAATTTCAACTGCAAGTATACGATTATCCTTGTAGTATTTTAGGGTTGAATCCATAGAAAAAATATAATTTTACAATGCAATCACTCTATTCTACCACGAATCGAAATCAAGGAGAAAAATATTTTGTGTAGAAAATTAGATGAGATAGATCTAAAATCTTAAAAGGAAGTAAACAAATATTTTTGGTGTTTTTAGATTTAAGGTGAGTAAAAATAAAACCAATACGAAGGAAGTCAAATCACTCAAATAGGAAAAAAGCCGGGACATGGGAAATCATTTTCGAACTCTATTTGCTATGAAGCTCAAATAATGATGACTTGAGACATTAAGAAATCAAACTCAGCTACTCTCGCAGTCAAGGCTCGAACCTAAATCCCTAGAGGCTTCTCACATGCAATCCCTCGATGCTATGGATAACCCCTCTCCAATCAACCTTAGGTATCCGTGGGAACCGCTCGGCCTCGTATGAATACCTTAGACAAAGGGTCCCTCTCGGTCTCAACCCCATGAAGCTGAAATGAAAACCACACTTTGATAAAACCCTACTCCCCTCTCGGGTCCTTCTAGAGTCATTGCAAGAAATCCTTCCCTCTCGGGATAGGGTTGCTACAAAGATGTGAATGACATTCCAACCATAAGATAACAAGAATAAGAACTAGCTACTACTTCTCTTCAATGGAGAAAGTTCTCCCTCTCGGTCTCAACCTTCCACCGAATATAAATCAACAAATAGCTCACAATCAAAATCAACACATACAAAATATCATAAATGAGAACTACACACTATATATTTCTAAATGAAATGGGTTCTCCCTAGGTCTCAATCCTCCATGAAATAGATAGCGAGCAGTTCACAACATCAAAATCAGCATATATACAATGCACATAATGCAAGGAAAGATTGGAAAGTCAAATGAAAACATAGATGCATTAAAAGATAAGTTCAAACAACAAATAGGTGTTCTCAAATTTTCCCATGTCCAAGCCTAAGTATTTAGCCTCTAACAGCCATCATACACATCACAAATATATTAATACGAGAGTTCATCATTGAAAATTAGCACAAGTAAGAATCACAAAGCATAAATCAATTATACTCTCAAAATCTCAGCATAAAACTCCTCCTCTCCAGCTCTTTTTCTTCTTCTTCCTTCAATGGCGGCGGCTCCACTCCACACCTCCTCTCGAACGCGGAGCGGAACCCTTTTCCTTCCTCCTTTTTGCCCTTTTATCTTCTTCCTCTATTTCAATCATTAGACGCCACTTGTCCCTTGCATAAACCTACCAATATTTCTTAGAAGCTGCTAAGGAACCTTCTTCATTTGGACCACAAAAGCTGGCAGAGGAATCTGCAAAATCTGTTTCATGTTTTGTCTTCTAGCATCTTTTGGCAGGTAGTGGAATCAAGGCTTGAACGTCTGCGTAGGGACCCCAGGTTCAATTTCCAACACAAGTGTCGTTTGGTCTCAGTCAAATTTTTGGAGGACAAATCAAGTATTAATCATTTAGATCTTCACTTAAAAGAGCCTTTGGGGTAAAAATATGTACTTATGCCTAGGGAATCGTAAATGATGCAAAGATTGTCAAAAGGAATGGCAATATATATAGTTGATGCAAAATTTTGGAAAAAAAGTGTAATCTTTGCATTTAAAAATTGGGAGTAAATTCTCTGTCATCACAATTTTCCCAAACTTAAGCTTTTGCTTATCCTCAAGCAAAGAATTAGAAAATTTTAACGCCAAAGAAATTGCAATTCAAATCAGCCACACTATGAACCTATAATAGCTTACACACTCCCTTTGTAGGATTTAGATGGCACCAAGAGAGGGG
>LTAE01009511.1:0-11215 GCA_001647135.1 Pontederia paniculata
TATATATATATATATATTAAAGTTTTAGTGATCTAATTAATTTGATTTTGAGATATATAAAATTGCCATTTATTTAGTAGATTAAGTATTTTTATCATATTTAACAAAAAAAACTTTTACGAACTCAATAAATATCCTCTTAAATCGGAACAATCTTCATATATATATATATGGGGGCAGAGAGCGTGTACCGCACTTTTAGGTTCTGTTTGACATGTACTAGCGATTAATAGCGAATAGCGATTAACGGTAGCGAGTGAATTATTAAATTTAATAAAAGTGTTTGGCAAATGCAGCGTTTGAACAAATCAATAAATATAAAATGACTAAAAAGGGTACAGACAATTATTTAATAAATTGCATTAATATATGTGTCATAAGTTGAATAATATATTTTTATTTTAAATATTTTAATATTAATAAACAATAATAAAATAAATAGCTGACCAAATAATTTATAAATAATAAAGTGATCATGAAATATAAAATAATAAGTGTCTCATACAAATATTAACTAATATTAAAATATTTTGAGGGTATATCTGGAAATAAAGTTTACCCTAGATGTTGATCTGTCAAGCGTCATAAAACGCTGAGTTCCAATCGTTTGTCGCTATTATTAATTGTGCTTACCAAACACCTTAACTAGCGTATTGACTTGGTCAACACATTATACACTACTGTATACGCTAATTTAAATACGTGCCAAATAGAACCTTAGTATTGTGCGTGTAGCGCAATTTAGAAAGTAACGATACTATCTGTACAAAAAAATTAAATATTATTTATTTATATAATAAATATCGTTACTTTCTGTACAAGTGCGCTACACATTCATTTTTCAATATATATACTAAATATTAAGTACCTTGTAAGAAACATATTTTAACTCGATCAATTATATTTTTTATGTATTAAATAATTAAGATGCACTTATATTTATAAAATATTTGATATTTAGTAAGTACATTATATATATTATATATATATATATATATGTGTGTATATAAGCAAGTACAGAAATAGTTGGCAAACAGTGGACATCATTGCATGACGTGGACACACGTGGCACGCTAATAATCCAACTATGCCCGTTTTGCTGACGTATTAGTTGATGGTCCCAACTCCGTGGACCAATGGAAAGAGAGATATTTGGATAAATTCCTTTGCATAATTGCACTAGTAATGAAGGCTTATTAAATGGCATTCAACGCTCGAATCTTATCCAGTTATCCTGTGTCCACTGCAACACATTACCACTTATTTTTTTAAGGGTAAATTATACGAGAATATCCGAAGGAAAGTTCCACTTTGATTTTTTTACATAAAAAATATAAAATTTTAAACTAATTATAGATTTAGCCTATTGTTAGATTTTTATTAAAAGATATTAAATATTGATTCAACTAAGTGAACGCCATATTATGAACATTTATCTAAAGATGTATAAAGTTTAGTATTTTATCTTTTATTTGATGCATATGCGTTATTTAAACCTAATTAAAATTTAGAATAATTAAAATAGTATTTATATTTATATGTTAATAAATTAAAAAAATTGTGGCATGCTATTCTATTATACATGTGATAATTGTCAAATGACATTTAAGGATCTTATTTTCAAATTTGTGATATAGATTAGAGTTGCAATTAAAGTAAAAGTTTGATGACTTTTAAATAAAAAAGTGAGCTAAATTTGGAATAACAGTTTGGACTTTCTTCATAAAATTTACCTTTTTCAGTTGTCAAGAGCATGATCTATGACTATTGATTAATTAAATTAAATAATATATTAAAATTTAATTCATCTTCAATATTTTATTAATTTGAACTCAAAATTGTTAATTCTAACTCTCAACTCAATTCACATCGTTTACATCCAAACGAATCGGACCGAGTCAGAATCAGATTCGCTTTGTTTGTTATTTGTCCGTCCCAATCGATCCTTAATATGCACGATAAATGTTTAAATAATTCAATATGACATAAATGCTATTGAATCAAACAATAAGCAGCTTAAACATTGATAAAAAAAATAAGATTTGACATTTATTAGAAAAGTAATTATAATACTTTCCGGATCCGGTCAGATATCGAACCGGACGCCGGTTCAATTTGGGTTCTGTTGTCTAAAAACGACGGTTCACTCGCATGTGCTTCGCCTTCGTCGTCATCATCGCTTCCACAACCATCTCTTCATCGTTATCTTCACCGCTCTCACTCTCTCTCCTCTCTCTCTCTCTCTCTCTCTCTCCAACGCCCACTGCACCGCCATCGAAGCAGCGTTACTACCGAACATAACCGCCGCACCGCACGAGCTCGCGGGCCCTTATATCAATGCAGAGCCACCGCTGAGCACCGTCGCCTTCGCCGGAGCTCATGGCCGAGATCCCCTTCGCCGCCGGATTCCTCGACCTCCGCCTCTCCCCGGCCTCCTACAAGATCCCTGCCCCTCTGGCCACGGCACCGCAGCCACTCCCCCTCCGACGCGTCGTCTCCGGTCCTCCGCAGGCGCCGCCGGCGCCGGCTAGGTCCAGAGTCCTCCCGCAGGCGGCTGTCAGAACTAACTCCGACCTCCTCTGCGCCATCGGTACTCTTCTCCTCCTTTCTCTCTAAGGCTTCGGTTTTGTGGACTGCGGCGTGTTCTAACGCCGCGGCGCCCGCGCTTTGCGTTTTGGTCCTGGTTAGCGTCGTTGTCGAGTTGGGGTTTTGACGGTGGTGATTGGTGATGCTGTGTGCAGAGTGCTCCGATGGCAGTGTCATCTTCCGGTTTGGGGATGCTGACGATTTGAAGCGGGACGAGGTGGAGGTTGTCGACGAGAACTCTTCTGGCGAGGTTATTGACGGATTGAGTCAAATAGCTGCGGAAAAATCTGATCTTGAGATGGCGGAAGGTCGCGATTCGGGTCCTCAGAGCTACTCAGAGGAGAGTGATGAGCCATCGGAAGGAGAAGGTGCTGTTTTGGTGATGGATAAACCACAAGGGATGACTGATAGTGATCACAGTGATGGAGAAGATGGAAACAAGGAGGGCAGTGATGCTTGTACAGCGAATAAATTGGAAGAAGGTCATGTCTTCGGCGGTTATAAGGCAGTGGAAGGTCCTGAACTGGATACTCCAGAATTTTCGACTGAAAATGAAGCAGACAAGCGCTTGGATGAATTGGAAAAGGATGATGTATTGAACAGTAATGAGGTGCTTGAAAATCTCGAAGTGGAGAGCGGAGAAGTTTCACTGGAGAACCGATTAGTGGAGCAGTTTGAGAAATCAGAAGAAAATGATGTCCTGGACAATAAAAAAGTAGCTGAAGGTCTTGAGGTGGAGGGCGAAGAAGTTTCACCAGAGAGTGGATCAGGTGAACAGCTTGAGGGAAGCATAGAAGAACAAGCTGATCAAGAGGATGTTGTGGTGAGCATGGAAGTAAGTGTGGCTTCACAGACTGGCAAAGACTTTGGTGTTACCTCACAACCGGAAACGTTTGTGACTATGAGTAATAGCCATGAGATGGAGACCATTGGTGAAATTCCTTCAGAGCCAAGTGATGTAGTTGCAGAGCTGGAGGATGAATCTCCTGATATGATCAACCAAGTAGACATTCAAGTAGATATTGAGGGAAGAAGATTGGACATGGATGTTGAGCCGAAACTTGATATAAATGATGACATGATGTCCGAAGAAACTACTGTAGATTGTAGTGAGATGACAAGATCTGGTGTTGATATTGAGGCACAATGCCACTCTTCTGGTGGGTTGCTGCAACTGGATGATTCTGAAGTCAGTGAATCCCCAGCCATTGGAATTGACACAGGAGTCTTGATATGTGAGGAAGTTCAGATTACAGAACGGCAGATGGATGATATTGAGTCTTCTGACGCATCTACTGCAGCAGAAGACGATATTGATGAACTGGAATCTAGTTCATCTTCCATGGATGATCAAGAGAAGGAAGACTCTTCTAATATCATATTTGAGGTAAAACACAATCTTCACCTTTTCAGTTCCTTTGGTTTTTTAATGTTACTTTATGTGAAACTTTGTAATACTTCTTTGATTCACAGATATAACTATCACTACCCTTCACGTGTGTGGTTTAGGTAGATGCATTATAAAGTAGACCCATGTCACCCATCAAACAAAACTTGCAGAATAAAAAACATATTTTCCCTGCATCTCTCATAATCATTTATGTAAGTAAAATCCATTTGGATGATTTTTTTTTCATCTATAGACACAGATGTTTGGCTTGCACATTTTTTTTTATTCAATCCGCTGTTTTAAACAAGCAATAAGCTATATGGAGCTTTGTTAATATTTGAACATTTTTTCATCCTTTTTGCTCTAAACTTGAAGGATATTCATTCTTGACATCTGATGTTATTCATATTTTGCTTGATATAAAGCCACAAGGTACTAAAGGTATACAGCAGGATGATGAGAGTCTTCAGGTTGCTGGGACCAACAAGTAAGTTAAACAAGGAAACAACATATACTGATCACTATAAGACTTTATCGAACAACTATCAAGATTTTTCCATTTATCCTTTTACCCTTTGCAACTATGAGCTGCCAAACACTGGTAATAAGTTTTATCTGTGTTTCAGGGCAGATCCTGTACCAGCAACGCTTGTGCTCTCTTCTGGAGCTGCAATCTTGCCACATCCTTCAAAGGTACTTGGACAATGCTCTAAGATAAGCTAAGAAACCTCAATCTAGTTCATTGCTGTTTTATTTTCAGAAGATAACTGTTATCTATTTGGATTCCATGTCCTTTTTTAGTAGAGATGTTCCTGTTTATATCCACATTTTACTGTCAGCTTGTCATAAGCTCTGCTTCTTCAATAAATTCTTGTTTTTTGTAATATCATTTGAAAGAAACATATGTCTACTTTGCAAATTTATGGAACTTAGGTTTTTGGCTTTGGGTAACTACAAGGACATGTCTTCTTGGTCTTTATTCCATTGCCTAATACTTTTCAGTTTCAGATTAATATTTTTAATTATTTATGTCTTTTATCAGGCATTTACAGGTGGTGAAGATGCATACTTTATAGCTGGTGGAAGTTGGTTTGGAGTAGCTGATGGAGTTGGTCAGTGGTCACTTGAAGGTCTGTTCCTTGAGCACATAAATGCCAACTAGCTTTTTTCATTAGTTTTAGATTTTTCAGTAATCAATTTGGCTACTTTATTTCTTTCACAAATATCTTTCTGTTCTATCCTTTTTCTGTCAGAATAATATCTTCTCATGCACTTTTCATTTCCAAGTTGATCATTGAAACAAATCACTTTTTTGATAAATGAGAAGTTATAAACATATATTTGTATAGTGTAAGAAAAACATCATGATCTGTTGTCAAATCTGTAGTATGAGCATTTACTTTCGCAGTTAATTTTCCATTTATTAGCAGTCTCTTGCATGATGTTAAATATGCAATGTTTTGCTGCAAATATGAATTAGTTTCTTGGATCTACAACTCACCAAATTCTGCTGCATACACATTTATTTTGTTATTTTCATTACGGACTTAATAAACTCTTCATTCCTGTTATAGGAATTAATGCAGGATTATATGCCAGAGAACTGATGGAAAATTGTAAGATATTTGTCTCACAATCTGAAGAAAGTAGACCAGAAAAAATACTCATTAAGAGTGCGGCCCATGCACATTCACCAGGTTCATCAACAGTTTTGGTTGCTCATTTTGATGGCCAGGTTAGCTTTTCCGCAACTGTCCTGTCTGCCAATTCTGAATAACTACTTTAGTCTATGACTCTGTTTCATTTAAATGTTCACTGCAGTCTTTGTTGTTTCACTTTCTTCCCTTTGGCCCCTCTAACATCTCTCTCTCTATGTACAGGTCCTTCATGTAGTGAATATTGGTGACTCTGGATTTTTGGTGATAAGAAACAGCACAGTCTTTAAGAAGTCCACACCAATGGTTTATGGGTTCAATTTCCCTTTGCAGATTGAGAAGGGAGATGATCCTTCCAAGATATTGGAAGTAAGTAGTCCTATGCAATTTCATGAACCATTACTTTATCTTACTCTTTCATTGGAATCTCAGACCACATTGAACATATCATTCGTGCACTCCAGACATACGAAATTGATCTAGTTGAAGGGGACGTTGTCATTGCCGCAACCGATGGTCTCTTCGACAATATGTATGAGCAGGAGGTAGCTGCAATTGTATCGAAGTCACTCGAAGCAAACCTTAAGCCGAGGGTAAGAACCGAAACCATCAAAATATGAATGAGATGATCCATATAACCATCTTCTTTCCTGATGTAATAGTCACATGTTACCCAGGAAATTGCAGAGTTCTTGGTAGAAAGGGCACAAGAAGTAGGAAGATCGGCATATGTGAGGAGTCCATTTGCGGATGCAGCTCTTGCTGCAGGGTACCCTGGGTTCACAGGAGGCAAGTTAGACGACGTAACAGTTGTGGTCTCCATTGTGCAGAAATCGGAGCTATAATTTAGGTTGGCAAGGGGCCAGTCTATTGGTGGTATCTCCAAGCCTTCCACTATGTAACCTTAAACTACTCTTGAGCTGTTCATAGACGGACGCAACAGATGCTTTGTATTATGTCATTTTGATCTGTTGCAGTAAGTTTCCGGTACTTTAATTACCATCACCATGAATCGATAAATGAATCGCAGAAGGAACAACGAGTGCCTTCTAGGAAGAAAGGGTTTGTCTACTCTAATTCTCTCATGACCTTGAGCAAGGTGTTCATTTCGTACTATATAAATATTCATATATACATAAGCTGAAGCATTGAACAGAACTTGTGGATCAGTCGAACATACTTTCTGGTTTTCATTTGGATTGTTGCTCAGCTCACCATCACTATTCAGAGCATTGTAGATCAAATTTTCACGGAAAGAGAAAATAGTTGAATGATCTAAGATTGTGATACTGAAATTCCATAGTATCGAAACAACTGAAAATAGATTATGTCAACTTATAATACAATGGAGGAGCAAATCCTGCCTCCCCATGAACCTGCCAAACAAGATGATCTGAAACCACAATGCTGCTCTCTACAGACAGTGATAAAGCACAGAGCAAAAGCTACAATAACAGTGTACAAATGATGGCATCCAGTTCACTGAGGCGCTTATTCCAGGGGTTGGAGAAGGGGCAGAGGGAGGCATGACTGCAAAGTTACACCAATAGTTTAGCCACATATTCATATTCACAAGCAACTAAATGCATACAACTCCCATAATAAACCAAGACTAATCCAAGGCAGCCAATTGAAGGTTATTAATTTGTCAGACCAATCAATCACAGTGGACAGTTTGCGTATCCAATGTTGCATCAAGAAAACAAATGCAGGCATAAAATATAGATCAATTTTAGTGTAGTTACACATCGGGGATGTAGCTCAGATGGTAGAGCGCTCGCTTAGCATGCGAGAGGTACGGGGATCGATACCCCGCATCTCCATATATAATATACTGTTTTTCAGATATTTAAGAGTAGAAAAAACGAGGACTCGTGATTAAAGCTTTCTTGGCTGATACGAACAACTATTTTTTTCGTCTTTTAGAAATAAAAAAAATCAACCAGGAAGCTGTTAGAAATATGGACATGGAAAGTGGAAGAAAAGGTTTCTTCTCCAAAACATTATGCTGTTCGAAATCCATTATCGAAAAGATGAAAACGTGGAAAACAAATGAAACAAAACAGGAGAAAACCATGCAGCATCTGGATCATGCATAATGCCAGTAGAACAGCTTACCAGGAGGTGCAACAGGCACACCAACAGCAATATCTGCAATGCAAGGTTGAAAGCCATTAGTTTACTTTCTACTTTCCTTCGATCTGATAGCTTGATACAGAAGAAGTGAAAGAAAGGAGTACTCACTTCCTCACTTGCTAATGGAGGGGGTGGAGACCCCGCAGGAGGAAAGCAGAGCCAGGGCCTTGGACATGTTGAGCTTGACCCCTAGTGCCCCGCCCTGCTTGAACGCGTCGCACAGGCAGGAGGCCGCCTGCTGCTTGGCCACCGTCTTGAGCCCTTGAAGAAAATGCTGCAGTCTAACTACGAGTTATTTTTTTGTTTATTAACTGATATGCTAATTGTAGCATTTAGCTGTTATAAAATTTTCCTTGTGGCCGAAATTATATGCTACCATTTTTTGTACAGTATGAAGGAACCAAAAGGAAAGTTATTTTTTTTAATAAAAAAACTGCATTCTTGTGTTCTTATGCTTCTTTGTCGTCTCTTGCTAGACCTTCACAAGCCTCCTCCACCGATGATCTATCAATAGACGAAGGAATTAAGTGTAGTATTTTTTGAAATGGTATCGGAGCAGATTTTAAAAATAGCAGCGAGATCCTGATTTATCTTCATTCACCTGGTCAGATCATTCTCCATCTCATCTTTCCTCTTAGATATGGTTGTTTTTCGATCTTGCTAATGCCTCATTAATTAACTGATTCAAGTAATTATTTGATCTAGAGTAGTTCTCTATATAATTCCTCAGTAGCTAACAACAAATAAGGTTTTATCAATGGATCATGTGTAACGGATCAGTTTGATGCTTCTTTGCATCTTTGGTGGAAGATATGCAATCCCTTGATTGTTTATTGGATCACGTGACAAAGAATTTTGTTAGTAATGTTATATATAAGCAAGATGCATATGTTGTCTTGAAAAATCTGAAAGAGCATTTTGATAAAGTAAATGATATGTGGATGTACTCTTGGCAAGATGAAATTTATAGTATTAAACAGGAAAATCTTTACGTAGCTTATTACTATTCTAAGCTTAAGAACTTGTGACAAGACATTCTCATATGCTCATGCTTTCTTAGGAGCTGGAGCAGCATCTTCATCCTTGGAGCTATGGCATCAAAGAATGAGATATATCCCTCTTGGCAAATTGAAGTATGGTAGTTTGTTTGAAATCATGTTTAATGATCGGTTGTACTATTTGTCCTTTTGCAAAATAGACACAATTACCATATCATAATGGTTGTAGTTAAAGAAAACATAAACCTCTTGAGATTCTTCATATTGACACTTTGGGGACCATATAAGTTTCTTACTCATGATGGCAACAAGTTATTTCTTAATATTGTGGATGATTATAGTAGACTTATTTGGGTCTATCTTTTAAAGTTTAAATATGATTGCAGTTCAATTTTAAACAATTCACTGCTTTGGTGGAAATCAATATGATAGAAAAGTTAAAATAGTCAAGTCTCTCAATGGATCTTCATTACTTTGGAAAATCAATATGATGCAAAAGTTAAGGAAATTATGTGTCAAGGTAGTTGTGTTTATACACTATAACCAATCAGGGATGGACCCAGGAATAAAATTTATGAGGTCAAAATATATAAAAGCAAATTATAAAAAATTGGGAGGGGCTAAGATTTGAACCCTAAACCTTAAGATGTTGTCAGAACCACCTATCCACTTAATCAACTACAGTTGTTGGAGTAGCAAAATTTGCAGCTTCAAATGTTATCTCATCATTTTCTAGTTGGATTCTTTTGGTTTCTTCTCCTTCTATAAATTAGTTAGGTAGTTTATTTAGTACTAGATGTAATCAAACTGACGCGTTGGGTTTAGGATATCATAAATGATGAGGTGGCTGCATTCGCTAGTCGATTTCAGTGGATAGACTCGCTGGAATTCATAGAGTTTGGCAATTGAATAATTATTTGAAGAACATGTTCTAAAATATAATTTCACTCTTTATAACCCTTCTTTTATTTATTTCTCAAAAAAATTTCATTTGTGTTCCTATTTCTTATTACATTTTAAATTCAAAAGATTTTTCTTATTGCCTTAAATTTGTTTGTTATAATCAATGTTACTTTAATATTTTTATCTTTATTAAGTTCCCTGTTGAAAGTTAGGACAAATGATTTGGAAATGATCCTTTTTTTCTTTGTTACAGTGGAGTTAATTCCTTTATTCTTGATATAGGAAAGGTAAAGTGCACAAGCCGAAAGAATAGAGGCCCAAGGTGAGTAAGAACAATTCTTAGCAAATGTTTATGAACAAATACGAAGTGTTTTTTAAGTTGACTTTTCTATGTTTCAGGTCTTTAATATGTATAGTGAATTCGTTCATCTTAAACTATTGTCTTTTGCCTATGTGACATTGCTTGTTAGCGAAGCTTTTGTAATGTTTATGGTAGTGCTATTGAACTATGTTATACTTGTATCTACCACGAACAAGTTCAGCATCAAACATTTTTAAGATGTGAAAGGGAATATGTTGCATAAATTTTGTACATTAATAAATTTGAACTTCACTTCATAAACACAAGAATGGACAAATATGAATTTGAATTCCAAAAAGAATAAGCTTTAGTTCATCAACATGATAATGTACAATTGTAAAATATATTATTCACTTCAATACAAAAATGGACAATAGCGAAATATAAATATGAAATCCAACAAAAAATTGAGCTTTCGCTCGTCAACGCAAGAATGGAAATCATTGGGATATAAGGTTGACTTCATGAGCCTAATATCAAAAGCTTCATCAACACAAGAATGTACAATGTTGATGGTGTCCATCTACAATTAAAAAAATGCAACAATAGGATAAGCATAATAACAAAAAAAAATCAACATTTTAATAGATACACAATAAATAATAATTAAAGATATGAAGATTTCTTTTCGCAAAAAAAATTGAATATCATGATCCATGAACAAGAAATAAGTAAAAAAAAAAGTGAATGAAACTTAAGATATGTTTAGAAGAGATAAAGTGTTTAAAAAAATAAAGCATATTGTACAATAATAAACAAACAAGCTTACATAAAAAATTAGGTTGAACCTAATTGTTGGAACAAATTAAGTACATATGTAACTGCTCCAACGTACATATTGTACCCTATTAACTTGGGATTAAAATGAGCTATACAAATAAAAAAATACGTACCAACATAGATGGTGAATTATCGAGATCCAAAAGGTCTGCAAAAGTAAAAAAAAAGTGGAAATAAGATTTAGAACATTGGGATTAAAATCATGTGCATTTGTAAATAAGTGATTATTGTTGAATTCCCTTTCATAATAAAAAAATATTGTTGAAGTGTCATAGAAAATAACAAAATATTAAAAATTAGATAATAATGTGATTCGAGAACCAAGAAACAAAGGAAGGACCAGGACGACCATAACAACAAGTCTATGGAGCTTCGTCACAACAAAGGATGCCCTCCCTCCCCCTCC
>LTAE01009512.1:0-14446 GCA_001647135.1 Pontederia paniculata
TTAGAACACTATATGCCACAACTCAAATGCCTTAGATAAAGAACAATATCAAAAGACAAACTTTTGTTCATGATCATTTACTCACATGTACTAGCATTGGGGTCCCTTTTATAGTGCAAGGTGAGGGAGAGGAGAAGGCATGTGCATTATGACATACATGACACTTGATCTCCCATGGTTAATGCATGACCCTTGGATCATGTCATTTGGTCTTCCATGGTTAATGCATGACCCTTGGGTCATTGCATGTGCATGTGCATCAATGCATGACCCTTGGGTCATTGCATGCACTTACTCCAACAAGTAGTTTATACATTGTGATGATAAATTATTTTGGACATAGTGTTTCTTCCTTTATGAGTATTTGGATAGTTTATTCTTGGGTTAGACGAGGATTGTGAATGCTTGAATGTTGTGATCAAATCCTCTCTATTTTACTAGTTGTAACTACTTGTTCTTAAGATTAATTGGCCATTAGTGTGAAATAGGGAAATGGAAGCATAATATTATGTTATGTAGCTAGTTAATTGTCAATTTCTAACCTAGAAATAGGTTCAAATCATGATGGTGTCCTTTATGCCTAAATGGATATTTATTTTTAAGAGGGAAAAAACTCATTACTATTATGAATCCCATGAAAGTAGGCATTATGTTGTGATTAGTTAAGTTGATTGGCTTTGAAGAAAGATTGCACATATATTACACTACAAAAATATTGGATTTTTGCGGCCAAACATTTGAAGCGATCTGCCAAACCGCCTCTATTTAGGGCGGTCTATCAAGCCGCCTTGAGGTGGTCCAGACCATCTTAATTGGGGCAGTCTACACAGATCGCACTAAAATAACAACGCAAGTGTACGTAAACCCTAAGTTTGGAGCAGTCCCTCTAGACAGCCTCAAAAAAGAAAAATAAAATGGTCTGGCCTAATCTTTCCTCTTTTCTTCTACGCCGGCGGTACTCTTCTCCTCTCCTCTTCTCTAGTGGTAGTGACACTCTTCTCCTCTTCTCCGCAGTGACACTCTTCTTCTCTCCTCTTCTTCGAGTGCGGCAAGGTCGTCTTCTCCAGCGAGCGCCCCTTCTCCTCTCTGTCAGCAAGGGCATCCGCACCCACGGCTGTAGGGCATCCGCGCCCACGACTACACTATTTTTTATAGAATTATATTTTGGTAGAGAAGTAGAGAATTGATTATGCTTTTATTATTTTTTGTTTCAAAATTTTCAAAAAAATTTGGTAGAGATCATTATACTTTTACACAATTGATATCATTCACAGAGCACAAATCATTAGAAATTTAATATATTGAATTGTCTTGACTTTAAAATTTAATAATTTAAATTTATATATGAAATATATTGCAAAAAAATGTTTCCTTCAAAAAATCACTGTCATATATACAATAGAACAAATCTTGATCGTAAAGAACTTACTACAGATTTTTTAAATAAAATTAAAAATTTTATTAACTTTGCTTGTCAGTCATCTTAGTACTTATGTGAATGAACAACTAGATGTTCATGTCTAAAATATTTTAGTACCAAATTTCAGACGATCAAAATTATTATATTGCATTTATATAGAAATGGTTTTAAACCAAATTACTAGTATTGGACTGAATTTGCAAGAAGAACCGAGTGTCAAAAATAATAATGTTGATCATATTTTGAGAGAAGATGATATGATTCAAAGATATACGATGCTACTACAACAGAATATGGCGATGTTAGAAATCACGATATCTGCCAAGAAGAGACACCTCATTCAGAAGCAGAAGAGTTCTATGATTTATTCACTGCTTTAACTCAACCTTTATGGCAAGGTTGTGAAACTCATTTTGAATTATCAATAGTTGTCAGAATGTTAAGTCTCAAATCATATCATAATATATCACATGCATGTTTTGATGTGCAAATATCGAAAGAGGTCACGCCAAGTGATTAACAAATTTCATTAAATTATTATCAAATAAGAAGACTTGTTTCTAAACTTGGCCTACAATCAAAGAAGATTGGTTGTTGTCTCAATGAATGCATGTTATTTTATTATCGTAATATGATTTGAGACAATGCAAATTTTGTGGTGCTGAAAGATATAAATCTTCCGATGTTAGAGATAGGTGCAATAATGAAGTTCCAAACAAAAGGATGCATTATATATGTTTATAAGGATGCTTCTTATACATATTTTTTTTCTAAAACTAATAAGCTTCCTTTTACAATATTTTTCGAATATATAAAATAATATGATTCTTTGCAGATGTTTTGCTTCAGAAAAGGGAATGAAAAAGCTACTTCTTCACGTCCACTGAAGATATTTGAGAGATGTTCGAGGACTTCGACCGATGAAGAGTAAACAAAAGGAGTTCTATCATCCCCTTCTATTGTCAATGTTGAAACTCAAGTTCCAAAATCCGCACAAGATGTTGATACATTATTTGTGCGAAATAAAACACATTTGGAACCTGATGGACATAAGGGGTGAATATTTGGTGTCATTTTAAATTTAGACATCATCTGCATATTATCACTGATTAACTCTTCAATTTGTAGGATTGTACAATCTAAACCTATTGTCGTTTTTACTCAAGTGATCCGGCATAGATATGATCATAGTTGATTGACTTGCAAAGAAGCACCAAAAGCAACAAGACAAATGATGTTTTGAGAGTTTCATGTTTGTATTGTTTTTTATGATTGTAAAAAAAATGTTTATTTAGTTTTAATATATTTTCATATAAGGGTATGTTTGGTGGGATCCCGTGTACGATGACCGAATGTATAAGGCTTTCAACACTCGTTGCTCTAAGAAGTTATCATCCCTCTTAACTAAGGCACGAAGAGATAAAAAAAATCTACCTGAATTTGAGACCAAGTATAGGCCGAATTATGCATCAAGTGATCGACCGAGAGCTATAAGGGAAAATGTGAAATGACAAAGAGAAATTGCGCATCTGACTAAAGCACTTGTTGACACTATGGTGGTTGTGTAACTAGAACCACAACTACAAAAAAAAAATGGTAAGTCAAATTTCATTTAAACAAACTGTTATAGTTATGAGTTTGTTATAGTAATTAATTTTTAGTAATATTTTTTTACAGGAGAAGGAGTTAGAGAACCCACGAAAAATGAAATATTTTTAATGACCCATATTAAAAAGGATAACATATGGAGTTCAGTTTTTGCACAAAAAACATATATAATATAATTTTTATATCACTTGCCTTTTAAAAAGAATGTTTTGAATCTGTCCCTAATTAGTTTTTTTTTATTTCAAAAGGAGTTTAAAGCTAAAGAAGTTACATATTTGACTAAATGTACTCAAGAAGGAGTTACCCCGATGAGTAATAGACAACTCTGGACTTAACATATTGGCATCTACAAAGGGCGTGCTTATGATTGTGGATCTTATGTTGGCTACTTTGATTTCCTATCCTCCTGTGAGATAATCAGGATCATCAAATATAACAAAAAATAAAGTCCCTTCAGTATCAATTACAACATAAGGAGGAATCCGAAAAATAATTGCAACTTAAAGTGAAAAAACTTGAACGAGCTCAGCGTAAGCAACAGACGAAATTCAAAGTGATGATGATAAAATTTATGATAAATAAGAATTGTTCACAAGCCAATGAGGAGGACGACAAGGACGAGGATTTGTGATGTGTATAAAAAAACTGAGGACGAAAAGTTTATTAACTTTGTATAAAAACTGTTTGATGTATATATTTGTGATGATTTGTCAAAATTATTATGATGATATTGATTTAGATATTTGCAATGTTTATATTTTGTAGTAACTCATTTTTGCAAGCCTTCACAACTTTATTAAATTCAAGAATTCTTCAAGATGTGTATTGTCCAAGCTGCAAAGATCCTATGAGGATCTATCATCATGGGAAAATGTTATTGAAAGAAAATTTGTGGATGCAAATGGCACATCAGGTAAAGAGATGAAGAGTTCCTTGTCTGGTTTACAAGACTAGTTGGCATAAAAAAAAAGGGACATCTTAAGCTTGAATTTCAAGGATTACAACCAAGCAAAAGAGCAAACAGTCTAACCAACATTGTGAGCTATCTAACCCCACCCTTACAGTTATTGGTAAAACTTTTATTCCTAGAGTACCCCGCATTTTGTTTCTTGGTTGTGTACTCTTCTCTTTAACCATAACAAGAAAGTTAACATCTTCAAAGATGTAGCTAAAATTCTACGGCAAGGGGGACTAAACTAAGTTCATTTTCAAGTTCAAGGACTGAACTAAGCTTCTCTCTCTCCTCCGCTCACCCTCTTTGGCCCGTCCCTGTTTGTGTAATTATCCAAGAAACAGAATTGGACAAAAAATATACTAACAAAAAGAAGCCAAAACAATTGCAGGCTCGGAAGAACAAGTGAGGCCCGGGAAAGAGCTTGCCAGTGCTGAAGCACGTATTGAGGCAACCTCCCACCGACTCGAGCACTCCAAAACCAAGCAGTATCGAACCGGCATTGAAGTGCCGGTCCCTGTACCCTACTCCCTTCACCAACCATTTCCTCTCCTTCAGCGGCATCCACAATTCTATTCAGTGGACCATAACAGAAATCAAATAAAAGGTGCGTAATTCAAAAGGTACGCACCTCGATGTGCTGCTTGATCTTGGCCTCGAACGGTGAGGAGGTAAGCCGGAGGCGCCTGGCCGCCGTCGACTCCTGCGGCCACACGGGCAGGCGCGGGCGCCGACGCGGACGGAACTTGCTTCTTGAGTTCGTTGACCTCATGCTGGATGGCGCGCACTTGGCGCCACTGCCAACCGAGACCCGCCCAAAGCGTGTAGAAGAAGAGCCCCACCATCGCCGCCGGATGGACAGCGGGAAGGTTCGCCCCTCCAGGATCCCGAACACCCCCCCTACGGCCGGCGCGTCAACAGGATTGATGAATAAAGGAAGAGAGAGGGCGGCGGTTTGGGGAAGAGGCGGAGGATGGGGTGGTGCCGGAGGGCGGCGAGGTCGGCGGTGGAGAGGAGACCTTTGTGAAGGGGGGTTTGATGGGATTGGTTATGAGGTTGAGAAGGCGGACTGTGGAAGTGGTGGTCGCCATGGCTGATCAGTCTGAAGCTTGGAGGTAGAAGATAAAAAAAAAAAAGATGCTGAAGGAATAATGGCTGGTTGGCATAAGCGAGGGAGATTGTTCAATTTTTTGGGCCATTAATTTGTTCAAAACTATAATAAAAGGCCGAAGAAGGAGAAGAAATAATATCTCAAAAAATTATTTCATATTATTTTCAACCATTTTTGTATAATTTCAGAGCTTAAAATATTAAATATTTCACCTTTTGCCTCTTCTTTTCACACATCAAATATAGATTGATATTGATATAATATATAAAACAAGCAGTTAAAATAAGAGTCATAATCGAAGTTGAAGCTGAATGATCTCGTGACCTATGGGTGTTGAACGTCTATATATCTCATGAAATGAACATTATGATGAGCTCATCCTTGTGTTAATATTTTCTCAAAAGCTCGTGTGAAATCTATCTCATAGGCAGCGCTTATCTTAGAGAAATTAGAAATGGTTATTGGACAAATTTGACCTTTTGTTGATAAATAGTGAACATGAAATCATAGGCTAATCATTTCGTCACTAGTGAAGTTAAAATCGATTTCAACATGCTTAATTTTTGTATGAAAAATAAAATTGACAAGGACTTGTTGAGTACTAGTTCCATATTAAATTATGTATAATTCGATGGCAATAAATTTATTACGCTTGATCCTTATCCTAAAATATAGAAAAAATTTTCACCATTGATCATGTGCATATACAAGTGAAAAATGACACTACTGAAAGAAAATTATGTTATGTGGTAGAGTCTGCCCTAACTCTTCTTCTTTAGGCCCCAAGCCCCTACATGGATCAACCGACTACCCTCCCCAAATATTAATTATGTAAACAATATTTGAACATATGTTCATAAACAACTAGACTACAATTTCCTTTGATACCCTTAATATGCCCTTACATTATCTATAAATTTTGTGCTCATTCCCTTCCTTGCATCTTCACTTGGCTATAAGAAAGAATTCTCTAGGATATCACTTTGCTCACCATGTCAAGTTTATTGAGGACATTTTTCCTTTCTCTTCACCTATATCGCCTACAAGCTATCTTGGTTCCATATCTAGCAATGTCATAATCAATGTTATCAACTTCTACACAATCCATCAACTTTAGTAACATCTTCTCATCTACATCATCTTCCTTCTCTCCTCCTTCCCCTCCACCACTCCAAATTCCTTCCCATGAACCATTAAAGTGAGTTCTTTGTCTTCATCAACTATAAATTATCGCACCTTTGGAGGACTAAAAGCACTCTCGGCCTCAATGGAACCAACCTATTTCGAAACATCTAGATTGGTAGACTAAAATGTCAAAGAAGTTTGCAATATTTTATTCAATAGCACAATGTCTCATCCCTTACAAGCCAAGCATGAATGTTATTGGTTACCACTAGATATTTCGCACCAAACATAAGGCAAATGGCTCTCTCGATTGTCATAAGGCACATCTCATGGCCAAAGGATTTCATAAAATGTTCGAAGTTGATTACTATGTTACTTTTAGTGTAGTAATCAAGCATACAATTGTTTGTCTCAATTTCGCCTATTGCATACTCTTGTCATGGGTCCCTTCGTCAACTTGATAATATTGGAAAAGAATTATTGTAGAACACCCTCAAATTTAGATGATTTATACATAGCAACTACTAGACTTTGTTGATGCCTCGAGACCGATGCACGTCTATAGTCTACTAAAGTCCATTTGGTCTCAAACGGACCCTCAAGTCTTGCTTCTAGACTCTCATAATAGCTCTTCAAGAATTTGTCTTTCACACTTCTACAACATACATTGTTATTTATACATAGGACTCCTCAGGTTGTTGCTTTTGTTTCGATTTATTTGGATGACGTAATAATTACAGGGCCGTCTTCGAAGTTGATGGCGGATGATGCTATGCATCAAATGTATATTATCGGGCTACTATAACTGTGATTAATATTACTTTCATGTTTTCTTTCGAACTTGAATCTTTACTTTGAGCCAAAATTTTCCTTTCTCTGCTGAACACTCCCCTATTACTTTTGAATTTAGCAATTTTTATGTTTGGAACCAGTTGAGGCTATTTTTTTGTTATAATTTCAGGATCTTTGGATAAAATGAGTCGTCACACCCTCACTTAAAGGAGCATCATAACCCCGCACAACGAAGTTGCTTTGGTGGAAGAATCATGACAACTCAGGATTGACAAGGACAAATTAATCAAAGAGAATAATTTTGGGTTGGACAAAAGCGGGCACAAAACAAAGAGGATAAAGAGGGCAAAAGAAGGAAGGATAACCATCTAGGAATCATTGGGATCATTCGATTTTTTTTGGCCATTCGCACAAAGAAGTAGGAGACCATTGGAGACGAAAAAAGTTGCAAAAAAGAAGAACAACAATGAACATTTATGAACTCTATTCTTTTGTTTGGATGATGAACATGTGTAAATAATATGATAATCTGGAGTTAATATTAGAGAATGATGGATATGATTCGTATTTTGATTTAAGACTTGTTTAACTATTTTGGATCTTTGCTTCATGAACCTATTTAATTTATTTCTATTTTCTGAACTTGAATACTTGTGAAGAGTTCTTTGGATTAACTGAATCGGATTCGAATTGACCCGTTCTTTCTGGTTGTATTGTTTGATTCGTACTCATTTTCATTGGATGATATACCTTGACCGAGGGGCATCCTTGGATTCAAGTGTTCACGGTTTTACAATTCCGTTGGTCATGTTTTGAGTTCTTATTTACCATCGAATACTTCCACATTTCAATTACTGTGAGGAATTTACATGTTCTTTCTATGCTTAGAATGATTGGAGGACGAACCATTCTATCTTGTTCACATATGATATGGTATTAAGCTCCATCACCGGTTCTACATACTTCTTGTGATGCATGAGTCGTATGCTGAAAGACCCTCAACTCAGAATAGCTATTAGATCCACCTTAGGTAATTTACGAGATTCCTTGTCACTCTCTAATGTCGATCAGTTAGGAGAGAGTGACTTATATCCCTAAAAAAAGAAATCAGTGATTTCTTTCTTCACCGAGATCCAATGTAGTATATAACCGATACACTCCAACATCCCCGATACATACTAACTCCAGAGTCTCACATCCCTGTTGTACTCTCGATTTTACTTGTGATCATTTTTATTTCGCATCTCAAGCTGAAAACATAAAAAATAGTTAATTTATATTTATGTTCCTTTCAAATTTTCTGCATGACCTCTCTAATTATAGCTAGTCAGGTTAGATTAGAGTGATTATTTTTTGATAATTGCTTAGCTTCCTTGTGGATTCTATACCTGAAGTACTATCATATATTGATGTGCACTTGGAGCATCATTGTGTTGTCTTAAAGTTTTAAAACTGATTGTCTATTGTCATTCGCTATTCTGCATATGCTCTATCACAACGCTACTATCATATATGTACATACATGAATATGATTTTAATTGAACATTAAATAGTACATATCAAATTTTCATTGTAAGCAATATCCAATTTTTAGAAAGAAATCACTTAACTTGTTAACTCCATTAGTTCCATTGTTTATATCATCACCAGTTCAGTCTTACTTGTGAGTATTGCTTTCAAGTTTCACTTCCTACCTTTCTTTGTTCTTTTGTCTATTACTAACTTGGGTGCAGTGCATGCCAAGACCTAAGGCTCTTGAAGAAGAGTGACTCTGAACCAGAAAGGGAGTTTAGGAGAAGAAGAAAGCATCAATGGATCAACAAGGCCAAGACACTATTTATTTTTGAATTGAAAACCGAGTTTCTAAACTAATCATTTCTGAAATATCTAAAGCAGCCAACCTGGATCCTGAATTTGAGACACCAACCATTTTGCAACTTTAGTATAGAAACTAGTGACGATAGACTTATTATTTAGATTAGTTTAGATTCACAAGGAAAATCAATGACTAAAAAAAAATCAAGTCAATATGGAAGGAGAACTAGCAGCTCAAGGGCTTAGATGTTTGAAAGACACTCTCCTGTGGCCAATCGAGGTGGAGTTTCAAGAGTAACATATGTGGCCAATGTGAAATTCCAATTGCAGCCTGTCCTAGTGATCAAGATTGTCAAGTTCGAGTTTCTACCTAAATTCGTTTTAGAGGGGGTAGATTTGTATCGTAAATTTGATACGTAAATACGTAGAGTTTAAGTAATATAAATTTAATAATATCAAATATATTATTTTTTAAAAATAGATCAAAATAATAAATTAAAATTCATAAATCATCACAAACTCACAAAAAATTCAACTATAATTCATCCTAAGATTGTCAAGTTCCAACATAAGTTCAATTGATGTCATATAAATTCATATAGTCAACTCATAAAATTTATGTATCAAACAAATATGCATATAAAATAATTACTACATTCTTCAAGATATATTTTATTTTTTAATTATTATTATATTGTCTTCATTGTCATAATTATCTTACCATATTAATTATTTCTTATAATATATTTGTTCATCATATTATCTATTTATCTAAGAATTATGATATAGAAAATGAAATAGTAAAGAAAATTTTATTTGACAAACTAATATTAANTTAATTATTTCTTATAATATATTTGTTCATCATATTATCTATTTATCTAAGAATTATGATATAGAAAATGAAATAGTAAAGAAAATTTTATTTGACAAACTAATATTAATATACAACTTGTAATAATGTTGTATTATTCTATTTTTTTACTATCTATTCTAATTTAATACAACATAGTAATAAATTATAAAATAGAAAAAATAATGGTAAAAAACATAAAAGAGAAAAAAATTAAAACAACTAGAAAACAAAAAAAAATCTATATAGAAGATTGCTTAAAACTATACAAATGTTGGAGGTAATAAGATTTGAACCCATAATTAGTTGCATTTTCACATCCGACTAACCAAAAAGTCACGACAACACTTGTGTCGTAAAGTCGTTGATTCGTTGTTGATGCGTAAAAACGTAAGTTTTTAACGAGTAAAAACGTTGTCGGATCAATATTTACCTATATTTAAGTTTCTACACCGAGTTTACTCATTTTTGGACCCTAGAAACGTAAATTCGTAAGTTTTTAAGTACTAAAACTAGTTTTTGACAACCTTGCTAGTGATTATGATCCAACAAGACCAATTTGAAGGGTCTGCCACTGAAAATCCAACTCAACAGTTGAACAATTTTAAGGAGACGTGTGGTACCTTGCAGTTCAACAATTATATACATGAGACTCTTTCCTTTCTCATTGAGAGGAAATGCTAAGCTATGATGGAAGACTTTGAAACCTAATGGGATAGCAAATTGAGATACATTGATGCAAAACTTCCTAGTTAAGTTCTTTCCTCCAAGCAAGATAGCTCACATAAGGAATGAAATATCTACAACTTCAACCAGTAGCCATGGATAATCTATATGAGGCATGGCAGATATTTTAGAATTTATTAGCATCTTGCCCTCATCATGAATATGAGAGGCAGTTGCTGAATCATTTCTATTCAGGATTAAACTAACCAACTCCTATTTCCTTGGATAATACAGCAGGAGGAGTGTTTTCCACTACAGATATTGATGAAGCCTATAGAATAATTGAGAAGTTGGCAATAAAAATCATCATTTTCTCAACACATGAGAGATCTAGGAACCCCATGAAGAAGAAGAGAAGAGTTTGTACAAAAATCTTTAGGAAAATTTAACCTAACTCCTCAAGTCAATATGGTGCAAACTCCTAAATCAAAGTGTGACATTTGTAGAAATCTTGGGCACACAAATGAATCTTGCAACCTATTAACTCAATAGCAAGAACACCAATTTAATCAAGTCAATGCCTTTAGAAACTTTGCACCGAAGAGTCCTATCTAGAAATACACGCCTAAAAATAAAAATAATACATTCTTCTCCTACATAAATAATCATGATCAAAATGCCCCAACTCACAACACCAATCGGTAGCCTAAAATCCTACCAAGGCAACCCCAACAACCACCACTGATGTTTCTTAGTCCTAACTCAGAACTCCCAAAGCCCAAACCAGAGGAGATGATACAACATCTAATGAGTCAACAAGAATATATGGACAACATAATTGAGCAATTAGCAACTCACAACAAGTTTCTAGAAAACCAAATAACACTTCAAGAAAATTCTGGAACATCATGACCCCACACTTTACTAGGACAATCGAAACCAAATCTGAGAGAACAAGTCCAGGTTATGACCTTAAGAAGTGGGAAGCAATTATCAAAAAGTGAGCCAACCGAAGAGACCACTCCTATACCAGATCAACCTAAAGGTTAGCAGATTCTCGACCTACCTAAAAAGGTTAATCAACTAGAACCAAATGTGCAAAGCTTAAGGCCAATCCAAGTTGAAGAATCAACTAGTTATCAACAACTCTTGTACAAAATATTACTTTTTTTCTTAGAGGATGTTGAAAGCCCAAGAGGAACAACAATTCAACAAATTCAATAAAGTGCTGAAGAAGCTCCAAATCAACATACCCTTTGTGGAAGCTCTTCAACAAATGTCATCTTATATAAAATTCTTAAAGGATATTCTGTCAAAGAAAAGAAGATTGAATATCAAGGAGATTGTGTCATTAATAGAGAACGCCAATGCACTCGTTTTAAACAAAATTCCACCAAATTAAAAGACATTCATAGTTTTTTATATCATGTGAAATTGGTCATTTGCAAGTGATGAGATCATTGTGTGATTTAGGTGCTAGTGTGAGTGTCATATCCTCTTCCACGTGTGACAAACTCAATGTAGGAGAACTCAAGCCCACCAATACGATACTCCAGTAGCTGATAGATTAGTTAAGAATCGAAGAGGCATCCTTGAAGATGTGCCAATTAGAGTGGGAAAGTTTTTCATTCTTGTGGACTTTGTTGTTTTGGACATGAAGAAGAACTCCAATACTCTTATAATCCTTGGAAGACCTTTTCTTCAACTGTTGATGTTGTAATTCACATGAAGAATGGGAAATTAATCTGCACCTCAAGTGGAGTTTTTTTATAGGACAAGATCTACGTCTCACCTTACATGACCTACATCATAAAGAGACATGATCTGTGTAATCTAGAACATATTTTTCGTACATTGTCTAGGGCATGGTCAGTGTCACCCCAAGACACGACTCTAGTCTCATGGTTTCATATATGATCGGATATGAGATCACGGTCCACGTCATTAAAGATGTGATACAAATCTTTTGATTGTTCTTAGAAATGGTTCTTACCTGAACTCAGCATGACTAGCACCCAAGAACGTGACCTATGTTTTCAAAGACATGGTCCCCGTCACCCATGACACGACTCACATCCCTTATTTATTACATTGATGTTAGAAGATGATTTGTGCCTAGACCCAACATGGACAATGACATAGAGGAAATAACACTGCATCATTGAACAAAAACTATGGCATAAAGGGATTATTCGCATCATCAAACATGGCCGACGTCTATATCCAACTTGGCTTGTGTTAAAGAAGCCAAATACTTTCCCTATTTCATCTATTTGTTGGCTCGACTATGCTTTAGTGACATGTTATGATTCATTGTGACTATTGAAGTACTATATTATAGTAAAGATCTTATGATGGAAGTTTTCCCTTGTGAGCATTAGCTCTACATCGAAAGTTACATTGTTCCTAAAGTCTTCTAATGTTTTAAGGACTAAATATTGGATAACGATAAGAGTTTAAATAGAATAAGTTAATAAAAGTTGAGGTTATCATGTACTGCATTGTTTGGAGTCATCACATTTATTAATATCATTGCATTGTTGGGGGCTAGTAGTATAATTGCAACGAAGCTACTTAAATCATGTTGTACGACTTGCTTCCCTCCATGCAACAAAGAGGATTGTCGAGCATTCTCCCTCTTGTGGACATTTATCGTGGTTTGTGCACCATCATTAATATATTGTATTAGCGATCCTCCTAAAAACTCATGAACACTTTCTTTCAAAGTCACCTCAAAAGTCATTAATGAGATAAGTGAAAGATAAAACACACTAACTCACATTAAAATAAGAGCATATCATGAAACAAAACTATAAAAACCAAAGTATTGTATAGAAAGAAAGCACTATATCGAAATAAAGCATGACATTGAAAGAAAGACAAAGCCTCGTAAAGCAAAGTATTGTTTACAAATTATTAAATATACAAAGTATTTAAAAGTATGATAGAAGGGGATGTTTTCATATAGTGAAATTATTAGTATTGATATTGAAATTGAATTTAATCCTCATCGTATTACTTTTATGAAAAGTAAATATGATTATTGTTTGTATTGGATTATTGAATTATAATTTGTCCTCATTGCATTAAGATAACGTTATGATTGGTCTTCTATTATTTCTCCATTGTTTGACCTTATAACATCAAACTAATATTCTTGATAAACATTATATATATTTATCATTGTATTGCATTTTTACATGTCATGATTCATTCTATTAAGAATTATCATATCTATGTATTTATATTATTTACATGTTAAACGTCATAGCTCCCAAAAAAATTGACTGAACTATATTGGATCATACTAGTACTTAATCTGCATAAATGATGATGACGTGGATGACAATGAATGCTCGTGATGGGATGAGTTGCACATGGCTTAGCTAGATGTCATGTTGAGTTTCTTTCACAATATTATGAGTCATAATAAGCTATTTTAATTGTTTTTAGACAAGAAATTAGCTATATATTAAAGAATTTTCATAATATTTATCAAAAAGTTTTATATTGCCTGATCTTCTATCTATGTGTATGTATTCTTGACTAGCCAAGTTAAATTTTAAGTCAAAAATGTAGATCCCTAGAATCTTTAGGAGGGTATTTTTTTAAGTAGTAGGATGTGTTTTTGAAAATATTACAATCAAAATATAGTGACGTACAAACAATCTTAAAATCAATCTCATAGTTTGGGGGGGAACCATGAATGTCATGATTATCTTGACAATTTCTTACACGTTTGTAATACTTTGAAGTAAGTGCGATCAAGGTTGTCAAGATCGCGATCTTGATCGTAAGATCTCACGATCTTATGATCCTAACAGGGGAAACCGATCTCGATCTTAAATATAAGATCGAATTCGTAGGATCGGTAGGATCGTAAGATCAAGATCGTAAGATCGGTAAGATCGTAAGATCCTACCGATCCTACTATATTAGTTTTTTTTCTTTTTCACACTTCCTTTTAAAAGAAATAAATGTTATATTGATAATATATTACTTAAAAAATATTTTTAGAGCATAAAAAAGTGAAAAAAAATGTATGTATGTATGTATGTATGTATGTATGTATGTATGTATGTATGTATGTATGTATGTATGTAT
>LTAE01009513.1:0-18448 GCA_001647135.1 Pontederia paniculata
ATTAGCTTATTATGACATGAGAGATCATAAGATGGCCATATAAACATCATTATCACATTAGGAAAGCATAACATTCATTCTATGATTCTTATCACATCAAACACATAGAAAAGGTCATATAGACATAAGAACAAATACCTAACATGCACACTCCTAACATGTCATCCCATCATCTCAAGTTCTAAGAACATGGTGTTCTTATACTCCTCAAATTCATAGAATGAGGTAGAGGATGAGGGATTGGATCCCCTTTACATACCTTGACAAGAACCCTAATCATTTCTAGCTCCTTTTCATATTTGATGGTGATTCCTTCTTTCTCCCCTTCCTAAAGCTTCTAAATCTTCTTCTCCTTCCTCTCTTGACCTTCCTTCTTCCTCTCCCAAGCCTCCTTGAGCTGCATAATAGGAAGGAGCTTCAAACCCTAGCCATGGAGATCTTCTTGTGTGGAGAGGGAGATTAGAGCAAAAGAGAGAGTGAAAATGAGAAAAATGAGGTAAATTTCTGGTTCACTCCCTTTTGTACTTAGGGCACACTCACTTAAGTGAGGTCTTTGGGTCATCTTGGTTTTAATGGGCTGCTTAGTTAATTGGGCCTGGGGGTTAATAATTGGGGGTTAATAATTTGGGGTTTTACATTTCCGATAAAAATAACTCGAACTTGAGACCTCCTTAAGCGAGGATGATCCCTTTATCACTCTATCTCAACCTTGATTGATTGTACTATTTGATTTTTGATATGAAATAGAGTTGACCGCTGATTCACAATTGAACTGGTCGAATCGATCAGTTCGGTCGATATTAAAAAACCCGTAATCTAGATAATTCCAATTAATATGCATCCCTTAGCTTAAGCATTTCCTGGTGACTTGCCCTTCCACTAATAACAGTAGCATCCTCTACCCTATGCCA
The DNA here is from genome assembly GCA_001647135.1 of Pontederia paniculata. NCBI lineage: Eukaryota > Viridiplantae > Streptophyta > Magnoliopsida > Commelinales > Pontederiaceae > Pontederia > Pontederia paniculata. Next base: position 912 of record LTAE01009513.1, read on the forward strand.
TAATATGAAATTCTTTAGCATTGACCTTCTAAGTAGAAGTAAGCTGGCTAGCAACTAGTTAAACCTAGATAGGCTGGCTGCCCCAAAAATTAAGGCTTTTTAAAAGGGAAGCTAGCTAGTGAGGGCATTAATAGATGAAATGAGGCCATGAGTATGTTAGGTCTTAATCTCAGAAGCAGCGATATGCTGCCAAGTGCCAGGGGTCCCGGATTTCCAACATGTTAGCTACCCAAGCTTTGTTTCTTTTCAAAAAGTAAATAAATGGCTCACTAGCCAAGTGCTCTTTTCTATTGTCTTCACTAAAGTGTGGCATGATGAACGTACCATGCATACTTTCCATGCATCTAGATAACGTTGGTGATCCATATTGGTCAAATGTTACTTTCAAGTTGTGTTCAATAATCAAGGGCAGGATATATAATTGTATGACATATCTCCATCATATCAGCCATGAATTAGGGTACTTAATCAATTATAGAGATATACGTTAATAAATCCCAAGCCAACTACATATATGCACCATGAACACATGCACATGCAAATCACTGATTTTTAGGAGATATTTCATGACATTTATTTGTTGATGAAATGTTAGCTTTTTATACATCGAAAAAAATAGTGCTAGCTAGCTAGCTGCATGCAAAGACGGTGTTAAGAAAATAAGTCAATTCATTCTGATCATAACTATGCACAAAGTAAAAGGTTGCTTAAAGGCAAGCAATTAGTCCTGGTGTTTACTGGTAAATAATTAACAAATATAGGTGCAACCAAATCAAGTGGATCTCATCCTACCATGTACTACTCTTCAACCTCAAGACCTCCCACTTTGGCCATCCCTCATTTTTTATCCAAAGTGGAGGAGGGTCTTTTCACTTTGATTCCCATATAACCATTAATCTTTTGGACTTGTAATGTATGCTGCATACTGGAATGCACTTCACTTGCTAAGCTTTACCACTTATTGAGGGCACATCTTGAACGTTTTCCAACTTTATCAGTCATGTGACTTTTGTTCCATGGAGTCACGGTCACCCCTGTGAAAGAGGCAAATATTCCTATGTTTTAATATTAGATACCCACCTACCTGTTGGCAAATCATACATGCGGATGGGATGGTTTGATTTGTAAAGGATCTCACACTTTCCACCCCCACTCATTATTTGTCAATGAGGTGCCTCAAATTTGAGAACAAAAAGTATCCTTTTAGCTGCAATGTCATCATTAAATTGTTACAAAAAAAGAGAACAAGACCATCCATCTAAGCACTAAATGCAATGCTAATTAGAACATTTTTAGCCTTGCCGACAGTAAATAATACATTTTGTTGTAGTTAGACTTCCTTAGTTTATTGCTTCTATTTGTTTAAAAAATACATAATTAAGCTCATGACAAGATAGAGTTTTGAAAGTAATTCATATAGATTTTTTTCTATCATTTGAAGTATTGTGAGTATTTTAAGCGACTCATTATTATTTTTGTTAAATTTAATATGCTATCAATAAATTTTAAAAAAATTAAGTTAATAAAAAGAGCAACATTTTTATATTTATATATTCTTAACACTTCTCATCATGAGTGAACCATTGATAATTTTGATCTAGTCCAAAGTTCAACACATAAATAATTAAAAGAGAAAATTAATTTTTAATATGAGCTACACTGTGATTTGAACTCATGACCTCTGATTCTAATATTATATTAAATTTGATATACTATCAATAATCTTAAAAACTTAAACTAATAAGAAAAGCATCATCTTTATATTTATATATTTTTAATAATTTCAATTTATTCTAGATGAGCATTAAGCAAAAAAACACTGATAATTTTACTTCTTAATGTATGAGTTATTGATAATTTAAATTAATCCAAAACCTAACACATAGAATACTTAAGAGAGGTAGCCCGGAGGAATTCCTCCCTGCGGACTCTTAATTCTGTTCTAATACCATATTAAACTCGATGAATTAACTATCCCATAAAAACTTAAACTAAACATATTTATATTCTTAATAGATTGTTTTACAAATCAAATGATCAATTTTGATTAAAAAAAAACAAGAAACATAGATGACATCCATTTTTCTATGCAATGAACAAATGGCAAGCAAAATGACAATGATGCATCACCACTGAAACGACATACATATGCAACAATTATAATATGTGGAGATCGTCCGGTCGGCTACGACGTTGAGCAACGCAAATTGAAAGTTGAACATTTTCCCAACAACTTTTTAAGCCACCATCATATTCATTGTTGCACTATTACAGCAATACGATGTGTCTTCCAACCATAATAATGCCCGAAGAAGGCAAAGAAGCAAGAAACTTTGGAGCAATAATGCCAACTTTTAGCGCCACACATGAAGCTCAAGAAAGCAAGAACCAGCCATGTATAGATATCTGATGTTTATCTGCCGGTTTCCAAATTCTTTTAGTAATGAGTAAAGATGGAATTCCACTGCCTTATGTTATTTTGGTGTGCCGGTCCGTCCCGGCCCGACCTGGCACGAGCATGTGCACGCGCTATTGGGTGTGCTAGGCATTGTGTCGATACGACACGAGTACGACTATCAGAGTAGGATACACATGGATTAGCAGCACGATTAATTTAACGCTATTTGTATGTGTTTCAGAAAAATAAAATATTTTATTTAGGCTTATTTGTTTTGATGTATTTGATGTAGTTGGAATTCCAACTACCGTAAATACAAATTCTACGTTCGTTTTGGTGCACAATTGACTACAACAAGTACTTGCAAATACCGCATGGAAAATTATGTTGGATTGCATTTACATGTAAATGCATTTACATCAGAAACTAAAAAATAAGAAAAATAAAAATAAAAGAAGAATTTTTTTTAAAAATAAAATAAAAAATTTAAGTTTCCTTATATTTTGTTCAATTATTTATTTATTAATATATAATAAAAATTTTATTTTAACTAAATATTTACATCAAAATTTTTATCTCAATCAAACAACGTAATTTATTTTTCAGAACTACATTTACATCTATTCAAATCAAAGAAAAGTAACTGATGTGAATAAAAATCCTAACAAAATTTCTAACTACAATCATTTACATTTCGAATTGATAATTACGTTAAACCAAACTACCCAACTGACCTGACCGTATTTTTACTTTAGTAATAGAGTAATTTAAAATAAATGTCAAACTATCTTTGGATTAAAAAAATACTAAGATTAGTTGTTAAAACATTGTTTGTATTTCTTTCAAAGAATCTTTTAGAAGAAATTGTGCATGAGCATGATAGCCTAGCAACATGAACCCGAACACAACTAAACACAATTTCATCCAAACAATTACGGTCAAAATATCATTTGTTCTCAACTTTAACATATACATTTTTTTTCTTTTCTAGGCCAAAGATTGTGCTATTTCCATCATCAAACTTTTATTTTACAATAGAAGACCTATGAAACTAACACAAGAGGAAACTAAATCGTATTAATAAAGAATTAATGCTCTACGATGTTCCTAGTTTTTGACATTAAGCATATGTTGCAACACAACAAGTGCAAGAGCTTAGAATGTTGATGAATGCTTAAGAGTCAAGAGTGAAACCTGCCAAAGTTTCTAATGAAGTTTTATGCCAGTTTTGTCGAGTCCACTCCTAAAAGTGAATGGGCCAAAACCAAAGACACGATCAAAGAATCATCAGTTACTACTTTGGTCAGTTCTAAGTTGAAAAACTGCAGCAGTTCTGAAACTGCAAAATCCATGAAAAGAATGTGAAGGAAATTAAATGTGCAGCAAGATCAGTTCTGAAGTTCTTCTTGCATGTCATACTCAGCAACTACTGTTTAGAAGATAAAAACGATGAAGGAGCAAAGTCTTTTTAGCTAAATATATTGAGAAATATCTGCACCAGTAAAGCTGAAATTGTGCTGATCCAATGCTTCCCCTACTGATATCTTTCATGTCTCTGATTTTTCGAAATAGCAATCCCTTACAAACAATTGTATATCTACATCAGTTGAAGGACAAAATGGAAGATAGGTTACTTAAAACCCACGAGATTATGAAGAATTAGCAGTACTTCCAGCTCAACCAGTACACTTGACAGATAATAGTAAAACAGAGACACCAATAAACTAAGAGACCATTCTCATGCCAACAAAACATTAACTGAAAGGCAAACTGATCATCTACTGCCAAACCAAACTCAAGTATACCCAAAGCCCAAAACATTTTGGGTGAGTCCCCCAGAAGACTAGGCATAATTATAGCAAAATTATGACAATTATGTAAATAAACACAGTTTGGCAACAAAATAAAGAAAACAAAGCATTAATTAGCAATTCGACTGATTTTAACCATGTCATAGCATTTTTATATATTTTTTCAAAGTCTTCAGGGCAAAATATCTGATTGCTCTAATTCTTTTGTTAAACCAAAAAGTTTCAACCATGTTAGGAATTGCTGGCTGTGGAAGGCTGGAAAGTGCCAGGAGCATACATCTCCATCAATTTGGTCAGGGCTGCATCAAACTCTTTCTCCAGCGCTACCTCTTCTGCTAGATATTTCAGCTTGAGCTCCACCTTCCTATCCTCATGGTCCTGAATCAGCTTCTCCCTTTCCGCCTCGAATTCCTCCACCCCTTTCACCTGACTAGCGATGAACCGTGCAATCTCTTCCTTCCTGTGACAATGAAGGAATGGAATGAGATACAACCGGAATCTAGCCTCACATGAATAAAATAACATGGACAATAAAAGTAGAAAGAGAGTTGAAAAGAAGTCTAAACCAATTCAACCTGTTAGTCCCTTAAACATAGATGCAGTGTAACAGAGAAGCTATGAACATTCAGCCTTGGGCATTCATCACATATCATGCTCCTCAACATAAATTTTAAATATGATGCAACAGGATGACAATCACAATTACAAAAGCATCCTCTAACCAGGATGACAATCAGAATGACTCAGTGTTCCACACATGTGAATTGCAATGACATGAAGAGTCTTCAATTAGCATGCTCAAATTTTACTTCCATGATATTCAAAAAGGAAAACAACTCAGATGGGCATTACTCATGAGATATAAATGATTAATACAGATGAAAAGAGTATGCTCCCCAGAAATGTTGGACTTCTCCAGGTTGCTTGGACTCTAATACCTCTTAAGCTTTCTTATGGCTAGTCCCGTTAAATGTACATGTACTCCCAACATCAACTAAATGTACATATGTTCCCTAGGCAAACATGGACTTGGCAAGCTACATCTCATGAATGAGGGCATACGCATACATTAAGGCTGTGTTTGTTTGAAAACATGTTATACTCAATAGGTATAGTCATACTTAATTTTTATTCCCATTTGTATTTGGCTAAAAAAAAATGAACCTTGTGACTTATTCCAACGTGTCTGGTTAAATATGAGAATAAAGAGGTATAAGATACACATATTATTTAGAAAATATTAAAAAAATATTTAGAATACGAAAAATAGTATTTTCTTGTGAGTTTACGATGATGAGTTAGTTTTACCATTAATTAAACATACAATTTCAAATAAAAAAATGAATTTTAATTATATATTGTACAAATTAAATACTTGTATTAAATGTTTTATTTTTTATGACATTTTTCTTAACTATTAATTTTGTAAAATTATTTCTATTAAATATTTTAATTTTTAATGTTTATTCCAAGATTAGTATAATCTTATACCTGCCCTCCCCAAGGTATAAGTTTTGTCAACATTAAGCCCAAGTTGAGTATAAATAGTTTTTTAATGGCAAAACTACCCTTAGCAAATATGGGTATAAGTACAAGTTTTGGGGTATAAATTGGGGGATAATCCTCATCCCCTAGTTTATACCCAACCAAATACTACCGAAGGCGTTGTTTGGCAATTAACTAATAGAGGGGTGGGATGTGATGGTGGAGTATGAGATGGTGGAGTGGAGTGTGGTGAATTATTATTAAACTCATGTTTGGATAAAACATTATGGTGATGGATGAGCAAACTAAATCACGTCCTGTTTGAATATTTTTTTTACAAAACATGGAGTATGGAAGACTAATTTGTATAAAAGTCAATTTTACCCTTTATTGCATATCTATATTTATGACTCTTAACAAATATATCATGCTATATATTTTTTTTATTTTTCACTTGAAATTCTTTTATAAAATTTTCTCCCATTTTTTCTCCATATATTTTTTCTCTTTCCTCTTATATTTTTTTTTGAAGAGAGCTTTCTCATTCCTCTTTATATGCTTTATTTTTTTCCCTTCTAATATATTTTGTATTTATGTTTCATAATATTTTTATCTTTTTATTCTCTTAAAAATAATAAATAAAAGAGAGAATAAAATAAAATAAAATAAAATGAAAGAGAAAAATCTGGCGAAATTTTTTCAAGTCGAACGCTCTGCCTATCACAAAGAAAAATGATGTCTTGAATGAATTAGGGCAAGATTATAAATATTTATTTGAAAGGGTAATTTTGTTCAGAAAAAAATCATTCCCCCTAATTCCACCAAATTGGTGGAATGAAAAATTTGGGGTTTGGAGGTTTGGAGGTACCCTCCAAACCCCATATGATTCCTATAATTTTTTTACCCAAACATGATTTAACTAACACCACCCACTCATCTTCCACCTTACCCCCCCTAATACCTCAATCCAAACAAGGCCTAAGTTTATCTTTATGGTCACACGGTCAAAATGTCGCATAGGCAAGGATCACACACATAGCCATATAACATGTACATATACTCATCTTCCTACCCACACTAGGCCAAGAAGCTGTTTCAGCACGAGTGTTTCCTTGGGAAAATAACCATAACTCAACAATAAAGAGAGATTCCAGATTTAGTTTCAGTGCAACAGGATTTATAACACGTGTGAAGAATGCAACACATGATAAATTGGTACATCACAGCGATTACCATCATTGGATCAAAGACAGTAGTGGTTTCATGAATAACATAGGAACCTACAACTTTTTATTTGAATATATATGAAACTCATCTTATGACAATCTAATAGATCAAGAATATAATACCTAAGCCTCCGATCTTCATTTGTTCCAGAACTGACATCGGATTGCCTTGCCTTGACCCTCTCCTCCTGTAGCAATCTTTCAAAAGTCTTCTCCTTCTCTTCAATAACCTTGTGAACTTTGTCCATTTGTTCCTTGAAAAATTTTTCTTGAAAGTCCATCTAAAAAATTGGTTAAAACAATCAAAATTCCGACCCGAAAATAATATTTTGGTGAGAAATTAAAGAAAATCACCAAAGGACATCAAATCAAGACCTCTGCAACAGCAACAAAGAAATTCAAGAATCTAGAAATTTTACATATTGAAGAAATATCTTGCACAAAGCCAAGAGTTTGATGAGAAAAAAAGAACTAAATCATGAAACAATCAAGTTACCTCCTCTTTGTTTTCTTCATGCTGGATTTTAGTTCGGAGTCTCACAATCCTATTTTCCTCCATGGTTTCTCGCAACTTTTGGCTTACTACCTCAAAGGTTTCTTTGAGTACCTTGGACTTTTGCTCTTCTTTCACAACCTTGTTCTTTAAATAGGTCAACTTTTGATTATCTTCGTTCATTTGCTTCATCGGGGTCACAACCATTTCATAGTATGATTTTAGATCATATTTCAAGCGAGACTTACCTAATGATTCAAAATGGAGTAAAAAGAAGAAAAGTTTTTTAGCACATTTAACAGTTTTTAAAAGATAAAGATGCTTATACAAGCACTCAAAACTTTGTTCGTATGAAAGGTGAAACAAAATAAAACTCATATAAAATCTTCACATTTCTCAAGCAATAGACAATCAAATGGGACAATAATGACAATCTAAAATTCACGACGAGGCGAAAATCATTTCCAGGATTATTTTGCAATAGAAGTAATAAAATGATAAAACCCATAAACGGTAATGAGATGGAGTTACAAATATATTTTTCGAGACAACAAATTGGAACCATTATGAGTTTATGATTAACACCAGTCAGAAAAAAGATAAAAAGGCAATCCATCTAGAAAAGAAAACAATGAAACCATTAATAAGCAGCTGTATTAACTATATTTTACAACAACAAGGAAAAATATATTTGTGACAGATAATTTGATAAATAAATTGCCTCTCCTTTATCAAAGGAAGGGGAAGCATCTCTTGTAAATACAGATATGTACAGAACCTCAGTGAATTATTATACTAAAATGGCATAAACTGATATGAAGATAAAACAAAAGATTGCCTGACAAAACAAGATGCACCAGAGCCTTAAACTAGTCAAATAATTCAAAGTGAATGCACACAGTTGAAGATTCATTTTTGTTGCCAAGCAAAGTTTACTAGAAGAATTCCATTAAGCTGAATTCAATGAACATATAAAACTGATAAAAAGGAAATTTTGAAAGGATATGAATAGTAATGGTTACAATGAAGAGGGTAAGAGGCAAGGAAAGAAAGGTCAATGAAGAAAAAGACATGCATGTTCTTTCCTCAATTTTGTTTAGACAACTAAGATTGTGGTTTTATTACATTGTTACCTATATATCGTGGAACAAGAGGGTTTTGGCAGGGGAAAAAAAGGCTATATTTTACGTATATTATTAACATGAAAGAGACTGGACCTACAATAGCACATTACCATGAAAAACACAGTTGAGCTTTCTAGGTGCATAAAGTAACTCCACGCTACTGATTTGTAAAATTCATTACATTTTTCCAAGAACTGCATATATGAACAAACTGCATGCATTTTACATACCTTGAGAATGTTGGTTGAAAACTTCCATATCTTCTTTGCGGGCCAAATAACCGTACAATTGGCGTTTGCCACCTGAAGTGAATAGAGTGCGTATTCGGCGGTTTTCCCATGCGTCAAGATCTGTGCCTTGCTCTTGAAAATGCCTGTGCAGTCGCTCAGCCTCCATATATCCCATTGCAGTGGGTTCAAAGATCAAAATACTCATCCCACGATGACCATTGGGACCATAGGAATGTCGGGCTCTTACCGCAGCATATGAGTTGAAATAGTCAACAAGCTCCTGGTTTCCCATACCAGTCCACTGCAACAAGAAAAGGGAAGAAACCAGTAATTTACTGCAGTGAGGAACTTAATATTCCACTTTCTGGAATACAATTTACAAGTTGTTAGCAAGGTGATACTACAATTTTAATTCACAGATGGGTAAAATGCAAGTATAGTGTGATCAACGAGATGTTCTTTTATTGCATTTCGGTTCAGACAAGAAAGATAACGAGATTTTTAGACATCATTTACAATAAACTAAAGCTAACTAGTTGTTTTCTCTTCTCTCTTTCATACCAACAATCTTACAATCACATATACATATACCAGGAATATACACACAAGCACTCATTCATACATGTAAAAATGAATGCATAGTTTATACAAGATATACTCTTGGCACCAAAAATCTTAAAGATAATGAATATATATTTTAGGTTTTCAACCACTGAGACGTGTGGTTAAAATACAACAAGAAAAGTAGTCAACAAAATTAGAACCAAATAACGAAAATATGAAACGTTCATATTACAAACGAAGAAGACATTCATGCTTAATCAAAGAGCAAGGGCAAGCCTTGCTGCAATAGTGATGCTGCTCCTCTGATAACAGAGTTGACGTAAATTCAAGCTAAAAAGTCACCTAACAAAAGCAAAAAAAAACATAACTCCTTCTCCCTAACCCTGCTGTCAACTGTCCCTTATGTCCCCCTAAAAAGCGGCCCCTTATGTTTCAAATAACAAAAAGTTGAACCATGTCTAAGAGTTCAATAGAGTTTTCACACTAGGTGTTGGAGATAGCAGATGGAGACTGATCATCCAATCCCTACTGGCGCCGATCCAACATATATGTATATGTATTTTCTCCATTATATGGGCGGTTGCCCTAGCTCCATCATATATATGTTATTTTTTGGAGCGGTTATGTACTCTGTGGTTTTGAACATTAACATAGTGAAAAACTCTCTGCGACGGCCGTGGACGTAGGAGATCCATCTCTGAACCACGTAAAATATGTGTGTGTTTTTTTGTGTTTCTTGTGATCTATCTACTTTTGTTCTTCGTATTTCCCAACACTAGGAAACATAAAATACAAAAGTAGAAAGGCTTTTATGTCATAATCTATTCACAAAACAAGAAATCACTTGAACTACTGAAAATCCAATTATCATAGCAATGAGGAAATTAGTAGGACTTATGAGGATACAATAATCATAATCTCGTTATCAAAATAAAAACTTGCAAACAACAGAAAAAAACTCTAGGATTAATTGACACTTTCTCATGCAAGATTGATAATGCACAAGTAGACACAATAGATGACAGACAGTTCTGCTATAAACATAAGACTGATGAATGAGCTACTTTAACTTCAATGCCAAAGAAACTCCTAGGATCCACTATTTCAGTGTCAACAGGTTGGTACATAGTGATAAACGAGAAGGAATATATCACATAAATATGAAGTCAATAAAGTGAAGAAAAGTGAACTGACGTGTCCACATAAAAGAAACAGATATTCTGTTCAATATGATCAAACCCATTTGCAAAGGGATAAGTCACATCAAATCTAAGACAGACACTGCAGCACAGGAAAGAAAAATAAAACAAACTTGTGACAATCCAATGGTTTGCATGACCATTTTATAACTAGAGAAGAAGAGCAAAAATCTGAGGCAAGAGAATGTTTCATAAGTAAAACATACCTTATCATTCTCATCTTTATCAAGCAATGTGTTCATAATCACAACCATTGGAGGCCAAATAATCTCACGATCAGTTGCCGTCTCATTCAGCCCCTTCCATTTACCAAAAGCTTCACCCGTAGCCATGACAGATGTTCCCCTGATACGGAATTCTTCTTCCAAAAGCGCAGCAAGCTCACGATGAAGTTTAACCCTGGTCGATCCTTTGGTCTTCGCATGGGCCATCAAAGGTTGAAGACCTTTGTACCATTCAATGGCACCTGGGCCATTATGGCATGCTGGGCAATGCCATTGCCTTATCTGTTCACTTAACTCTTCCATTGTTAAATTATCCAGATCCTCAAAGAAAGCCTTAAACCATCTATTCTTCTTTCGAGTCTCATGGCTTTGTTTGCTAGCATCAGAATCATAATCATCATCATCACTATCCACCAAATCATCACCATCATCATCATCTGATTCATCCTCTGGTTGCTGAGGAACTGAATCTGGATCAGAAACAAATCTACCAGTTGAAGCATGCTGAGAACCTGATGAACTACCTCTAGCAGCCCACTGCCAACCATGTTGCAGAGGGGCCGATACAACTGCTGAAGGTGCAGTAGACTGTGACTCCAACCCTTTTGTTGTCAGTTGCTGCCTCGGATTATATCTCCCACCGGGCCTTCGGATTATATTTCCAGCAGACCTTCCGGCACCAGAAGGTGTAGCCCATTGACCCGAAGTTCTGGGAGCAGCAGCTGAAGAGCCCCTTTGATTCACAGCAGCACCACTATTAGGTCTGCTCCTGGACTTTTTGCTAAATACCTCCCAGCCATCCTCATGATTATCTCCACCCCTCCCAGAACTCATTATGTTGGATTCTGAGCCAACTCCTGCAAAAAAGAGCTTGTTAAATTCCTAAACTTACTTCATAGCAGTTCAAGTTTTCTGGATGTCCCATAAAAAGGAAATGCTGATATGAACTAAAATCTTGCTCAAAGAACTGAAGTAATCTGAAGAACACAAGGCACCTCAAATCATTTTATTCTTTGAGGATACCTCGAACTATCAAAGTTGTGCCAAATCAAGAAATATTTCAGCCACTCTTACAAAGAAAAAAAAAAGCATGTTTCTCTGTTTTCTTGAGAACATCAATGTCACTAGAGTAGTAAATCACCAGTATCTACATGACTAACACTCAGTTAAACTTGCAAGTGTGGCAATGCTACATTTCTGCCACTGCAAAGATACCATTTTTTCACTGTAAGAAAAGGTGTTGTATTATTAATTTTGCCAGTCTGCCGGCTGCGTTTGGGAAACAGGTAAATAGTGCAAAAAAGATTACGTGTTTTTGCTCAGAGTGCTTCGATCTACGGGACCTTCTCCCAACTTTTTGAAAAAGCATAAAAAATAGCTGTGTTTCCTAGATTCTCACCAAACACTCATGTATGTAAAAGCAAGTTAAACTTTTATAAAAGCTCACTCTCACTCCACCTAAAGTGGTCACTCGACGGCTTCCTCAACCTGCTACCTCATATTACAGGCAGTCACACCCCTGTCATCGCATATTTCATGCATTGCCCCTAATTGATCAACCCCATTTCCCATTGTAGAGGCCATTTTATCAAAGGAAGAATGTAAACAGCAGTACAAACACATCAAACATAACGAAGACAAAAAGAATCTAACAAAAACTTCTTCCACACTTAGCATTTACAGTAAGAACGAGGGAAACCACACAAACAAATCTAAAGTATATATAATCATATCAAAAAACAGAATGCAACATCGACAAGAAAAAACAGAACATAAAATCCAACTAAAGAGAGAGCATCACCTCAGAGACCCAAGCACAAGAGCTCCCGCCACTGACGAAAAACCACCTCTATCTAAACACTAACCGGAGAAGAACGAGGAAGACAGAGGGAGCTCGACATCGCTGCCGGGAGACGCCGCCGCCTCCTCCTCCGACCGGCGGATGGCGAGAACGAGGACAGGTAATTTTTTTAAAAAAAATGCGATTTTTATTGGAAACAGGTAGCTCTGTCTTTTAGCCACGGTTGGAACTCGGACACGAAAAATGTTAAACGCGGGTTATATTTTAGTTTCACGTCCGAACGCATCCGAAGCCGTTGGATATATCTGACGGATGAGATTAATAATAATTTAGTATTTTAATGTTGATTAGTAAGAGAACAAGGTTAGATATATTAATAAAAGGAGATACCAACGGATCTGATTGGTTGATACATTAATCGAACCAAGGAAATGGACTGAATGGAAATTTTAATGTCAATAAATGATTTCAATCCTGAAATCTTTTTATGTTTATTTGCATGTCAATTTTGTTTATATAAAATTGGTGATATTTATTGTGAGGTGTTTGGTAACGTCTATTAATGCTTTCAAAACGCCATTATTAGAATATAAGAAATATTTACGCGTGGAGCGTAACGTTTACAAATCCTATCGAAATATCATTATTAGAATATCAGAAATTTTTAACCACTATTGTTTATTATGAGGCGATTAACGCTCACTAATCCTTTCAAAATATCGAGAAGAAAATTTTAAGATTAATAATTATTTAATTAAATTAGTGATGATTAATGAATGTCTAAGTTAAAAGCATTTTTTTCTTAGTTAGATTCTATTTCTAAAGAAAGATCATCTCGTTGCCATTTGACATGGCAGATAGATAATAATTTGAAGTTTCATTAAAATAAAAACAAACATTACTTGAATGTCTCACTAAATTTTATCACTAATTTCTTAACGGCTAGTTCTTTACTTATTAACAAATTTATCCTCGTACTTGTATTTTATAACAAAATAATCCTCCTAACCTATTATAGTATTTTTTATATTATTTTGTTGACATAAATATCATGTGACATCCACACGTATTTAATTTCTTTAAAATAAATATTTTTATACTTTTTTATAAATTAAAAAAATAAAAAAATCATGTTGATCTTCTTTCTCTTCTCTTTTAGACGAAGAAGACAGGGATGAGACACTAGCCCCTTTCTCGAAAGATCGGGAAAGGGGGTAGCTGCCGTCTTCTCTCCGTCGGAGAAGTGGAGGGAGGGGCCGTTTAATGTGATATCATTTTATTGATATGTAAAGAAATTAAATAAAATATATTAATGTAATAAACAATTATTAAAATAAAAATTAAATGCTTTTGTAAAGCAAATAAGTGTTAAGTAAAATATAGATTTTTGAAAAAAACAACAAAATTTATGTGAGAAATCGATATCAATAAATGCATATATTTAATGAGATAAAAAATGCATGCACATGAAGTCATATGTCATTTAAGTCGCACAAAAAAACAATTGCATAAAGGTTGTATCATACACGTGTACAAATAACCGCATATACGTTACAATAGCTCAAACGCACGATATAATTACCTCACCCAAATTAAAAGAAAATATGATTGGTTACTCAAATAATAATATCTTACAAGAAAGTAAACCTCCCAAGTTAATAGCCTTTCCACCACAACGTTTCCAAAAATTATTACTAATGAAAACTTGATGCACTTTCATGAAAAATTAAAGGGTTTTCATGATGATATAGCGATACTATAAGACCTTCTCGCTACACTTGCAGAATATTTCTCCCCTCTAAGGGAGAGAAGTATGTTATCGTCCTTACTCTTTGTATGGTCCACAAAAGAGGTCAAGCATGGAGTGATTCATTTCTTTATTTTTGTGATATGAAATTTGATAGAAACATATCCTAACAAACCCAATCACAAAGTCGATCAAAGACAACCAAGAATCACATGGAAACATGAATTAAGAAAATAAAAATATCAATCAATACGAAACTTTGCATAAAAAATTAAAATAAAAATTTTGAAACTAAAATAAATTACAAAATAAAAAATTACCTGCAATTCAAGTCGGAGTCCAAAAAGAATGAAGCCTCTTAAAAATTATAATTCAACAAAATATTACTTGACTTCTACAAGAGGTAGCCCCTACTATTTATAGGAGAACGTTAGACCCTTCTCCAAGCAAACAAAAGACTAAATGGGCTAAAGGCCCAACCAATTATTTCCTTAATATGCAAAGAAATTAAACGAATTACATTAATGTATTGGATAACTATTAAAATTGAAAAGATACATAATTTTGTTAGGCAAATAAGGGTGTTAATTAGAATATTAATGTTTGAATAAAAGACAACTCATTGAAAATTTATGTGGGAAATCGATGCTAGTAAATGCGTATATTTAATGAGATAAAAGGTGCATGCACATGACAACATATGCCATTTAAGTACCACAATAAACAATCGAAAAAAAAGGCGGTAACATATGTGTTGTATGTTACGTGTGTGCAATAAATATATATCATCATATTTTCATGCATACGTCACAACAACTCAAACGCGTGATATACCTACCTCACCCCAATTAAAAGAAAATCAAGCTAACTACTTGAATAATAATATAATTGTAAAAAAAACCTTCCAAACTAATAGCATTTTCACCATGCTAATTCAAAAATATTGTAAAAGAAGGCTTGATGAAATTTCATGAAAGTTAAAGTTTTACATGATACAACAAAACTTTAAGACCTTGTTACACTTGTTGAATACTTCCCCCTCTAAGTATGAGAGAAAGAGAGAGGGAGGGAGAGAGTAATGTTGTCATCCTTGCTCTATATGGTTCGTAAAAGAGGTATATGATGCAAACATGAGGTGATACATTTGTTTGTGTTTTTTATGCATTAGAGAGTATGATAAGAAACTTGAAAGGAACCTATTCTAAGGAAACCAATAAAAAAGGTAGCTAAAGATAAGAAGGAATCACATGAATCAAGAAAGTGAAAATATCGAGTAATACGTGAATCGTTAATAAAAATCAATATCAAAATGAGAATTTTTGAATGAATTGCAAAATAAGAAAATACCTAAAATTGAAGTCTGAGTTCATGAAGAACAAAGAAGATATCCTCTCCTTATGAATTATATATAATTCAACGAAGCATAACTTAACATTGTCCTTAAAATTTTTAAGAGAACACTAAACTCTTCTCCAAGTAAACTAAAGACTTATGAGCCAAATGCTCAGTGAAGCAACTAAGGTCTAATCATCCTAATGGAGAACTAATTCAAAGAGAAGAAAGATGAGTTAGTAGTCTACATGGGCAACAAAATTCATTTAAATATGATCATCGTGATTTTGAAGCAAAGGCAGTCTCATGTCTTTCAAGAGAGAGAGAGAGAGAGAGAGAGAGAGTATCGTGTCATCCTTGCTCTATATGCATTGCAAAAAGTCTTAATTTTTTAATATATGCATTGAAGGTGTGTTATGTTATGACGAGCGTCCCCAAGTGTACGGGGTCTTGTTGTAGTAATAAAATATCGATCCCACAAGAAAGTGGCCAAGTACTAGAGTTAGAGTTCTCAAGAATTATCTCGACGATTAGGGTTAGAGGAGAAAAGGATACGTTATCAATTACAATTAGCGAAAAAGTATATCAAAAGTAAATATGCTAAGCACTAGAATGAGAATAAATATAGAAGATAGAGGTTCTAGAGTTTTGAATCCATCTAGGGTGATCATGCAAAGGAGTAGTGATATAACATGCAATAGACTCTTGCTTCATTCAAATAATCATGCATTCCTCTTTCAAGACAACACAATTTCAACTAGGATCATGGAATAACATTTTCATGCATTCACTCTAACAAAAGTTGCATTATATTTATGAGCATCAAGAAGTAATACAAGACACTTTTATTTCTAGATAGCATTCATATATCTTACTTAGCAAAGCTACTAGTTGATTAAAATAACTTTCATCACTTAACAACCTAAAATAGAGTTTAAGTAATATGCAACCAAAACATTTTGGCTGCACCTTGCATACACACTCATAAAGAGTGGGGCCACCTCACTTTTTAAAATGATGTGACATCATATTTTAAAAAGTGAGGTGGGCCCCACTCTTTATGAGTGTGTATGCAAGGTGCAGCCAAGAAATCTTGGTTGCACCTTACTTAACCTCCCTAAAATAACTCAATTGAGGTAGCTAATCTCATAAGAATCTAACAAGATGTTCACTAAGTAAAAGAGTAACATACATATATAATCACAGAGCAATTAAACCTTAAATTTCATCTAACCCTAAAACAAGAGGAATTAGTTACCCATAATAAGAGAGGGAGGAGAGAAGTAAAAGAGAGAAGAAATCATCATAATACTCGAAGTCATAAGTTCAAACATTCACATTCAACATGAATTAAAGTCTGAAACACAAATCATTAATTGTACCTCTTATAAATTTAGTAATCCCTAAGAACAAAGTAAAACCTTCAAATTTTGGCTCCCATCCCAAAAAGAGGAGAGAGAGTGCCCCAAAACTCAAATTATCATTTATATACCACCGTAGCCAAGGTCACCAACCACTAACAACCGGATATCACTAACTACAGCTTCATTGGGTTGTGTTACGGCCAGAATGTGATGCACTATGGTTGTTGATCATGCGGTACGAGTGTGATAGCACTATAAGATCGGAATGGCATCAAGAGGGGGGTGAATTGGTGTATTAAAAACTTACTCTACTTTTGTTAATAGATGAGTTATATTAGCGGAAGCATATAGATGCAAATGTAAACAAGTAGAGAGAGGAGAAAGAGAGAGAAAAACAAACAAGCACACAAACACAAAGTTTGTTAACGAGGTTTGGCCGAACTCCTGGCTTACGTTCCTGCTCCGATCTTCTTGCACTAGAGATCTCCGAAGATCATTGAATTCCTTCTTCAAGAGCGAATGCTCCCTTACAACTTCTC